>PVJH01018328.1:0-45486 GCA_004026705.1 Nesogale talazaci | reverse complement strand
CATTATGGCTAGCTACCATGGGGTTAGTCTGTAACTCAGGGTGACTTCACGCACTACAGAAAGATACACTGCCCTGTCCTGGGTCACCCCCACGATTGATTGGGGACCAGACCATTGCAGTCATGGGGTTTTCATTGGTTGATATCTAGAAGTAGATTGCCAGAACTTTCTTCCTTGTCTGTCTTAGTCCAGAAGCCACCCTAAGGCCAGTTCAACAGCTCCAGGAGGTTGTGCATGACGCTGCTGTGAAGCAGAGGCCAACTCAACTGCAGCTCGCAACAACAGAAACAACCATGTCTGCCTGAAGCAACCTTGAGTACAGGTACAATCCCACTTCTTCTTTTCTGCCCAGGAATCTTCTTGAAAACAACATTTAGATTCTCGGGACGGCCTCCTTGATGCCACCTTCAACTATATCCTTACTCTTCATCCAGCCCAACATCTTCCCCGTAGGTTGCTCACAATAAAATCCACTTACTTGTCCAAGACTTATTTATGGAACACCTACTATGTGCCAAGCATTGTTGGGGGGTTGGGGTGTGATGGCACATGAAACAGTCAAAGACTTATGTTCTTGTGGGACCCAATCTGTTTTCCTGATCCCTTACTTGATCTCCAGAGTGGTCATTCTGGATGTCCCACAGTCTCCATAAATAGAACACAGTTAAAACCGAATTCATTAAGACCCAGACTCCAACTATTCTCTCATCTTCTTTAGACACGGTGTCTTACCCACCCTGTATGTCTTAAGTTAGTCATCTTGCCCCTTTTCTTTGCCCTCACCTCTTATTAGTTTAAATTTTTCTCCTGGGTCTCTTACTTTCCATTTCAGATCTTTTGCCAATAGACGAGGATGACCTTGAAATGATAACTTGCCCGGTAGTGTGAAAGGAGCCCTGGTGGCACTGTAGACTAGTTGGTGGACTAACAACCACAAGATTAATGGTTCAAACCAACCAGCTGCTCTTTGGAAGAAGGATGAGGGAGGCCGATTGCTCCTGGAAATCTATACCATCCCCGCAGTCCTATGGAGCTGCTTTGGTCCACCCTACAGGGTCACAATGGGTTAGAATCATTTGGATGGTAGTTTGTCCATAGGTGTTGGGTGTCTTACCTCCAGCTTCTTTCTTATCCACTCCCATCCTCACTCCTAACCAAGTGTATCTCTAAACTACTTCTTTGCTTGAAGACCTTTGCCAGCTCCCCATTGGCACACTTCTTGGAATGACATTCTATTTCCAGCTGGTAAGGACCACCCAGTGTCTCCAGCCCTAACACCTGTCACCTGTTCAAGTATTCTTTGTCAGTTCATGGCATCTGTGCTATCTGCCTGCCATCCCTGCTTTGGTGCGGTTCCTTTCCCTGTATTGTTGCCATCTCCTTTCTCTTTTCTTCCTATCCAAGGTTGAATATTAAAAACTAGCACCCCTCAATCTTGCTGACACCCCTTCAGAATCTCTTCTGAGCCAAAAATTCTCCCCTGGCCATTACCCTAGTCCACAGCAGGAGGCCGCCTTTGCAATATCTGACCCACAAAACATGTTTGTGACTCCAAATTGTGTCCCCAGCCTGTGGTACATCAGCTAATGCCTCTAATAACCAGAGGCTAGATCAGTACCCGCCATATAGCCCATTCCAATGATTTTCCTGGCTGCTGCTTTACTTCTCCCTATGGAACAAGGGAGAAGGGAGGCAGAGAGTGTGTGACAAGGCCTTTTTGACTTTCTCAAGGAAGGGAAAGAGAGACCCGCCCTAGGGAGGAAACCAGCAGGTAGAACATAAAAGATTCAGAGCTCATGTACCTGTGAGCATGATGTTGCCAGTGTCCAGGAAATGCCTGTTCCGCCATGGGGTGACTTCATCCTCCTCCTCACCCCCATTTTCTGGCAGTCTCTCCTACCCCTTCTTGTCTGACCAATGCCACTCTGGCTCTCGGGCAAGCAACCTGCAGTGGGGAGAGAGCAAGGAACAAGAGAGGAGTTAATACATGACCTTAGCTTCTCTGGGATCAATATCTGCCTGGAGATGGCCTTGCTAATAATATCTCAGTAAGAGTACTACTGAAATCCTTTGCTCCGGTTCTCAAACAGCACAGGAGCTGGGCCAGCCCAGGCCTCTCCCACTGGCTTTTTCCAAAATTTAAAACATTGTGTGTTTGAAGGCTGGATGCACATCAAGCACCGCTCCTCCCCTTCCCCCCATTTCCCACCGTCCCTGGGTGATCAGATAGACATTCATTCTGTATTCAACCCCAGCCCTTTTGACCCTCCACCACGAACCAGACAACTCAACAAATGCCGAAGCAAAAATCAAGCAGGAGAGAGGAGGGCCATCTCTGTGGCCACTTTCATGGGGTCGACTCAGAAACCCTGACCCTGAGTCCATTGGGAATGGAGCCCGTTTTGTACAGGTTTCAGAGACAGGGCTACATCTATGGAGACGGGCAGCCTCCCGTACTCCTGAGGAGCAGCTGGTGGGTTTGAACTCCTCATCTTGCGGTTAGCAGCCCAATCCCTAACCCACTGTGCCATCAAGCCTCCTTATATTTCTGTCGAGGGTGAGCCAGTCAGGGTTCAGGGGCTGGCATCTAAAGATATCAAGGGAGTAACGAGCTTCCAGGGAATGGTGCAAAGCAGGAGCAGGTGTGGGGGAGGCCTGCGAGCAATGACCAGTTGGGGAAGAAGACTTGGGAAGTATGGCCCTGATGCACAGCCAGGAACAAACTTAAATGGATCTTGATGTTCTGAATTGAAATTTGGTACCGGTATGAAAAAAAATACAGTAACTACTCTAAAATTAGATTTATAACAGCAACTGTAGGAGTTTTCCTGAATCATTGACAACCCCCCAAGCTGGAGAACACAGCCACTTTCTGACATTGGGTGGGTGACACTAGGTGACCAGGAAGGGAGAGGGATCTTTCCCCCAAGCCTCTTCATGTTACCAGAGCTGGACTCTGGGGACATTTCAAACTGTATGAGAGGAGAAAGCATTGAAATTACATCCGTGTAGGGGCCCATCCGATGTGACTCTCTGCTCCCAGCAGAGTGGAGGTGGATTCCTGGGTCAGGAATAGACCGTCAGCCTCGCAGCTCTCCTGCTCTCTTCAAAATGGATTCTCCACAGGCACGGAGCGGTTCCAGGAAAGGCTTAGAGTGCGGAGCCAAGAGATGGTTTGAGAGCACAAACGTACCCATCTTATTTTCGTTCGGATGTAGCGCTTGAGTCCAAGAGAAATAATATATTATAATCTATTCCTCAGACAAAGGAGATTAAAAAGAAAAAAGAAAAGCAATGGGGGGTAGGATGGGGGGTGGGCGCTGAGAATAGTTCAATTTCTCCTGCTCCTCTCCGGAGGAGACTGTATGACTGGGGTTCTTGCGTGGGTCGTCGTTCAGTTTTCATTGCCCTTGGCAGGGGCCGTGGGGGATGGGGGAGCATCATGTGTATGGAGCTGTATTCAGCTGAGTATCTGTTTCTTTACATTTTGTACATTCCTTTGATGAGTCTTACAGCACTCCATCCCCGGAGTAAGCATCCTTCTCTTTCGGTGATGAGAATGTTGGCAAAGAGCTTGAAATGGGTAATTGCTTCCCTCTGAACAAGCCATGCTGCGCTCCCAGGCGTTTCTGCTGAGCGAGTGGTCTGGGGAATGACCACTGGATGGCAATGTCGCTGCATAGCTGAAGCCTGGCCGACTGGCAGAGGAAGAGCTGGCTCCGGTCTGATTGTAGGAGTCTCACAGAATCCGGAAGGTGGCACATTTTAGCTATTTATCAACTCCCAAGTGCAGCAGCAGTGTTTGCTTTTTTTTTTCTCTCTCTCTCTCTCTCTCCTTCTCTTTTAAAAAATATTTTTATTTATCTTTCCAGAAGGAGATTATGAGCTGCATAAAATTATCTGTGATATTTAAAATATTTGAAAATGTCTCACATTTTTAGAGCATGTCATACAAGCTGAAGGGCCAGGAAAGCGAACAGTGACACCGAGTCAAGGTGAAATTGACCAATAAATTGAGAACTCCATTACAGGAACAATCTCCCTGAGTTTGAGTCATCGTGTTTGAGTGATAACCTAAACCTGTCTAAACTTTGTGAAACATTCAGGGCGAAGATGGAAGGAGATAGTGCGGGGCAGAGAGGGAGAGGGAGAGAGCCGAGGCACAGCAGTGGCATGCGGCACGGATGTTCAGATTTCCCACCAACTTCTCCGGTCTCCCGGAGGACTTTGAGCAGCAGCCTGCGCTTGAAGTTGAGTTCTTTTCAAGGTTACTGATTACCTAAAGGGAGCGTGGTTTAAAAAATGAAAAAGGACAGCTTGAGTACAGTAGTCTGATTTACAGGGATTCTGCACTCAGGGCAGTATTGCTGGTGAGCAGGGCCGTTGGCCACAAACACCAAACCATACCTCTTTTGTGGGAGACATCACCTGCGTTTCAATTTTCTGCCTCAAACCTCGGAATGGTATGAGATGCTGTCCTTGTTAGGTCTGCCGAGAAGGTCTGACACAGGGTTCACACACCCTTTAGAACAAAACCCTGTTCCTTCCTGCCCCATTCTCAGCATCTTTGCTGCGTTTGAGTGCGTCATCGCAGCCGATGCCCAGCCAGCTCTTCGAGGGTCCTCTTATCTCTCAGCCCCCTCCACTTGATCAAGCCTCCCTTCCTTGTCTAGAGAGCTGGCCCTCTTGATCAGGTGGGTGTCCAATGTGAGTGAGACAAAACTGCTTCAAAGAAGCATTCTGGTGACATTGTCTTCCCCGGCAGACAGATTTGTTGAATCTTTGGGCAGCCCAGTGTATTCCCGCATCTTCAACAACACCAAAATTCAAATTTACCAGTTCTCTGTCCGTCTTCCTTATTCATTCTTCAGCTTTGGCCTGCCTCCCACGACTTGGGTCAGTTGCTCCTTATCTCCTAAGTGTTCTAACATTTTACAGCAGCCCCTGGCAGCAGATGAGACCCATGCAACATGTCCTTTGATTTCTTATGATGCTTCCATGACATAGACTGTGGATCCAACTGGGGTGAACTCTGGCAATTTCAGGGTTTTTTTTTGTTTGTCATGAGGCTGCTTATTGATCTCAATAGTGAGGACTTTATTTTTATGTCGAGACATTGTCTAGACTGAAGGCCATAGTCTTAATCCTTATCAGGAAATGTTTTCAGTCCACTTCACTCTCAGCAAGCAAAGCTGTGTCACCTGCACACCCCTGGTTGTGAACGCACCTTCCTTCAGTCCTAGTGCTGTGCTCTTTCCCACAGAGTCCAGTTCTCCAGACCATTGTCTCAGCATTAAGGTAAAGATGGATCATGAACGCGTACAATCCTGAGGCACTTTGCCGAGATAAAACCTGGCACTCTCCCGAGTTCTCCTCAAAGAGTCGCCCCGGTTTATGCGCAGGTTGTAAACAGCACAGTTCAGTGATCTGTCCCGTTCCTCACAAGGACCTTTGTGACTTGTTAGGACCCACCCAGTGGGCTGCCTTTGCATTGTCAAGAACACATAGGTGGGATTTTGGTCCTGGTCCTCTCTCCTTTCATCAACAGCCATTTGACATCAGCATAATAATACCAGACCTTGTTTCCTACACCCCTCTTCTGAATCTAGCCTGGATTCAGGCAGCTTCTTGTCAATGGACTGCTGCATTGACCATTTTAAAATGATCTTTGGCAAAATTTTACTCGTAGGCGATGTTTATGGTCTTTTGTGCTGCCTTATTATTAAACAAATACTGATTTAAAAAAATGAAAGCAAAAACAAAGAAACTCAAGCAGCAGTGACTATCGGGTAGTCTTAGAATCGATTTCAGGTTCTGGCAGTCCCAGGTAGGTCCAGGCAGCTCTGCGGTCCCAAGGGTTTCCAATGGCTGCTTTTGCTCCAAAAGTAGGTGAATGGGTCTTTTGTTCTAAAGCGTCCATGGTCCACCTGCAAGCTTGAGGCTCACAGCTGAGTGCACAAAGCTTGTTCTCTCCCTGGGACTCTGCTAGTCTTACCGTCAGAGAGTATTTGTTTCTGTGTGGATTTGGGGCCCACGCATTATGGATTGGCTTCCCCTCTTGCCTCCTGCAGGATGTACACATTCATGCACAGGTGCTGGAGGGTGGCAGGACAGCAGGGTGGCAGGCTGGCAGTCCTTCTTCCGCCTGACAGCTCTACATGGCTCCCAGTGCTCTAATATGTCAGAGAATTTCCTCTCAGACTGGCCTCATTTATCTCATTTAAATATGCTAGAAAGAGTATTCTCAGCCCTGGAGTTAGACTGATTCATTTTCATCTTCTTGCTCTAAAATGGCCCAGCAGTTCACTTACAGAAAGGAGAATTAAAAAAGAAGAAGAAGAAGAAGAAGAAGAAGAAGAAGAAAGAGGGAAAGAAGAAGAAGAAAAAGCCTGGTCAGGAAATGCAGCAAGTGAGTGATATATAAGGGGAGCAGAGAATTCAATATCTAAGACGAGGACACATATGTCTTGGGCTCCAGATATATAGCTCAGAACTGATGGAGAAATAGGCAGGAAGAGAGATAATCGTTATCTGTGTGCCCAAGCCTTTAGAAATACCCAAGGCTCAATCACCCTCTGAAGGAAGCAGGAAATGAAGACTGCTCCCAGTCACCCATGAGATTTCCGAGTGCAGACCACTGTCTGCATACATTTTTCTTTCTTTTTCTCCCCCTTTCTCTCTAAGTCACCCCCTAAGTTCAGGGCCAGTTGGTGCAAGGAAACTTCTGTAAACCATTTTGGTCTGGGTTTAAGCTTCTGGGTTTCAAATTTATTTAGGGAAAATCACTGGCCTGTTTACTTAGATCCAGCTGAAATCGTTGCAAAAGGCAAAGGGGCGAGGGGGCATCTGCTACAGCCTGATTTGTTCCTGGATCAACCATCTAGAACATTCATGCTCTCTTCTAGTATTTCAAATGCCTTCTCACAGGTGTGAGGGCTCCTGCACCTCCCAGCCCCACAACCTTTGGAAAGGTGCCCATTTCTTTTGCAGAGTCAGTTCTCACTGGAGTGAACTTTTAAATCTTTTGGAGTCAAAGACGTTAGAATGATGAACGTGGACACTGGTGTTAGCAAGAGAGAAAGGGGGTCCGGTTGACAATGCACCCACAGCTTTTTCTGTTCCGTTTGGAGACTATCCCTCCATTCTGGTATTGGGACCTGTTTTTCCAGGAAGAAGTTCTATGATTGAAGCAGTAAAAAGCATTCAGCAGGTGCTCTGCTCGTCCCTAACTTGTGAAGCATGAAGTCCATTAGCTGCATTGGTCCTAATAATCCTATAAGCCCCATCACAGCCAAATCAATCCATTGAAATTGATGTTCTGTGAGTCTCCTTGAATTGTCAGGGAAAAAAAAATTGAATCCTCCAATCAGCTGGCTTAGTTAGTCTATGACATTCACATTCTGAAAACCTCCACTTCAGGGAATCATTTTGGGCTGGTTGGTAATGCTTCTATTACAAACTTAGCAATTGCAAGCAGACAGGGAAATTCCACTGAATTATTTTCAGAGCTGTGAACCTACAAAGAATCAACCTTACTAGCTGCTGTAATTCTCAAAGGACTCAGAACTTTGCCGGTGGCCATGTGAGACCCCTGCTCATTCATGCGATTGAGACCAGGACTTACTGTCTGCCTGGACTTACTGTCCAGGCTGGGAGACCCGGAGCCTTTCTCTGTCCTGGGGCCCAGGCAAACAGGCATGGTTGGTCTCCACAGGAAGCCACTCTGTGTTGCCTCTGATCGCTTCTTCCTTTGGGTGGTTGTGAAAAGAGTTTGAAGAGCAAATAAAGCAACAAGGGCTAGGTGTGTTAGTCCGGGTAGGCTAGAGGAACAAATTTCATAGACACGCATATAGATATAAGGAAAAGGTTTATATACAAGAGGAACAGGGCAATGAGCCCAGTTCAGTTCAACATCATAAGTCCGATATTAACCCATATGCCTGAAATCAGTCTATAAAGTCTCCTTCCGACTCACAAAGTCACAGGTCAGTGGGTACAGAATCCTGGCACTGACATGGGTCTCCCCATGGCTCCTCCCTTCCAGGGCTCAGGGTGCATCAACGGCAGAAGTAACTCATCACTGGCAGTGGTCTCTGTGGCCACCCCAGCTTCAGAGGTCTGGCTCCATCAGGATGAAGTCGTGTCGTCTCTCCACCGGCTCCTCCAGCTTCTCGGACTCTGTCATCTTGTCTTGTCCAATTCATCGTCTCTGAGACTAACTCCCAACCACTGGGGAAGATAGCTTCTCATCTTCATGAGGGAAGTATCGTGATATTTCCCAGAAGCTTCAGGAGAAAGCCATGCCCACATAGAGGCCTCACTGGCTACTCAATGGCTATCTCCAGATTAACAGGCTAGACTCCACCCCTACATTTCAATCATAAAATTAACATAAGCACATGACTTCCACAGTAGGTGTTTGGTCCCATTCTACCTTTGAACGGCATCAAGGCTGTTCAAACCCTTTGCACCTCCATCTTTTCCTCCCTGTTTGTGCAACAGTCAAAATATGCACAACAAAATCTGTGCCATCTGGATATCTCCATGAAAATTTCTGCGACATGCATTTTATCCTTTATGTTGTGTGATCCTTTGGCTGCCTTCCCCCCCCCCCCCGCCCCCCAAACCATTCCATCACCACGGAAGGAAACACAATTCCCCTTGAGGAAACTCCTCCCCTTCTCCCTCCCACTCCTCGTCATCTTTGGCTTCTCCATAGTTGCTTATTTCATCTATGAAACTACTTGTTCATCAGTGGTTGTCCTTTTGTGATGGACTTTCTTCACTCACCATGATGCTGTCAAGGTTCATATGTCATGAAACATGAATTGGGCCTCTGTTTCTCGTCATGGTTGAGAAAGACTCCATTGCCGGAATGTGGTGCATTATGTCTTCCATTCCTCTGTTGAGGGGACCTCATTTTTCCTGTGGACGAAATGACACAGTGCTTGCCCTGTCTTGCAGGAGGTGCTGCCAAATGGAAGCCAGTCTGTGAGTGGGCTTGAAGATGAGCACTTCGCTGTGGGAAATGTAAGGCAGCCTTCCTCAGTAACCGACCACAAGGAAGGAGTGGGAGGGCGTGTCATTAGTGCAGTTCACTGTATAGTTATGATGGTTTTGTCTTCCATCTGATATCCTTTCTGGTCTCTCTCCAAGTTAGATGTAACCATAGGATTTGTTTTGACCAAGGAAACAGGAGTGACTTCATGTCAAATCTAGGTGACAGTTCCAAGAATCTGGTCTAACTGGCTGTATGCGCCGTTTCCTGCCCAGGTGGCTCTGAAGTAGAACTAACATTGTCAGCATGAGGAGAAAGATCCCCTGGCTGGTAACTCTGTGCTGGACACTGAGCACAAGCGAGAGACACCTTAGCTGTCGCACCATCAGCTGGTCTCCATGGCTTTCTCAGCCTTACTGCTCTACAGCAGGAGCTTCTGAGAATAAGCTTTGTATTGTACATTGAGTCATGGCTGACAGAACAGATCGCCATGTGACACTGAACAATCCATCCACGTGGTGTTTGAACTCACTGCTTGCAGTCTCTGCAGGAAATGCCACTGAACCCACCTCCTCCCTATATGTCCCTTCTCCTCTTTACCTGACCCTATTGAAGTGTGTTCTTGGTTCAATGAGGCCATTTGTTCTCAAATGGCTGGTTATTCTAAGGAACAACCCCCCTTCCCCAACCCGTGTTAGAAGCCCATTGCTTCCCTTATAGACCTGTCAATTCATTGACTCACAGTTGAGTTGTGGGGTTGAGTTTGCTTTCAGACCCGAATGGTGAATTAGGGAGAATCTTGATGGTTCCATTGATCTCTTTCTGATTTTTAAGACTGGTATCTTTTATTCTATCTGATTTTAAATGATTTCATTGTACATTTCTCTCTGACTCTATCCAAGACTTTGTCATAAGATCTTTCCCACAGTTGGCGGTGTTAGCTGGGTACCATCTAGCTCTGGTCTCAGGGTTGTAGAGACTGATGTTTGTGTGTCCCATTGGACTGCGTGTTTTTGTGCTTCTTAGTTTTGATTACTCAGATGGAAGAACTCTCACTGATGTTTCTGACCTAGGTTCCATATGCTGGGGACACTCTCATCTTTTATCTACTTTTGCTATCACCCATCCTTGTCATTTAGAAGTTAGCTGAGACTTCACTTCTGCTGTGAAATCTTTCCTGACTGCTCCTTTGTTAAGTACATCAGCATTTTATGCTATCTTTATCCAAGTATTTAAACCCTGGATTATAATATTCCTCTGTTACAATGTTCCTTTATATGATGTTTCCTATATTTTAACATACTTTTAAAGTCCACAACTGTTAATCAATCTCATTATCTATTGTCATTGAGTTAATTCCAACCCATACTGACTTTATAGAACAGAGTGGAACTGCGTTTATAAGAGCAGATGGCCACATCTGTTTCCTGTGGGGTGACTGGTAGGTTTGAATCACTGGCCGACAAGTTAACAACTATGCACATAATGACTGTGCCACCAGGTTCTCTCAGTTGTTAATATCATATTAAAAAAAAACAAGTGGAAGAGCAGACCACTTGGTGATATTTATGGAATCCATCTGAGCTGTGCTTTGTGTTTTCTTTTCTGAGTTTGTCTGGTGTGTAAGATAGGACTGGAGGGAGCCCTGGTGGTATAGCGGCTATGTGTTGGCCTGCTAGCTGCAAGGTCAGCACTTCTAAACCACCAGCCTTTCTGAGGGATAAAGGTGAGGCTTTGTCTCCACAACCCAGTAGGGGTGTTCTACTTCTGTGTAAAGTTACAGTCTCTGGAACCCACGAGGGTCACCATGAGTTAGAGTTGACTTGATGGTGGTGAGTTTGTTTTGGGTTTGGGTAAGAGACAGCAGCCAATGAGCACCCTTGGTTGAAATCCAGGTGAGGTACAGGTCACACAGTTGATTCCTCACCTCCAGCCATGAACTCCTCAGCAGCTGCAGTGCATTCTCTGTGGCACCTGGACCTTGGTCCCCATAGGCATCCAGGGTCTCCTGCCTCCTGATTGTCTAACCTTCTTTTCTGCTGATTCTGTTGCCATTAGCGGTCACCACAGCGTGATTGGAGTGGAGAGGGTAGACTGACTTGGGCACAAATGGGGTCCCTGGTGGTGGGCATGTTTAATGTGCTCAGCTGCTACCTAACAGATGGTGGAAGTTGTGCATCCACTCAGAGGCACCTTGGAAGAAAGATCTAGCAACTGATCTACTTCCAGAAGAATCAGTCTCTGAGAACCTGTAGCAAACAGTTCTACTTTGACACACATGAATCCCCCTATGTTGGAATCAACTTGGCAGCATTTAGTGTGGGGTGAAAATAGTTCTGAACCTTCAGGTGCTAGGCAAAGCCATAAGTCTGGTAATCCTTGGCCAATAGTATTCTTCTTTCTCTGACCCCAAGCCTTTGCTGGTCAGCAAGGCAGCTGTCCAGGGTTCTAAGTCTGTACATCTCCTTGGATTTATTTATTTTTCTTTATGGTCCCCTTACCTAGCAATCAACAGCAAAGGGATTCATCTCCATGCTTTGCTCTGGATTATTTGTAATAAGTCAATGATGCCATCCATGTTAGTCCAGGTAGGCTAGAGAAACAAATCCATAGACTTGCATATAGATATAAGGGTATGGTTTATATGCAAGAGGAATGTGACATTGAGAAAGCATCCCAGCCCAGTACAGTTCAAAGTCATAAGTCTGATATTAGCCCATATACCCATTATCAGTCTATAACATCTCCTTCCAACTTACAAAGTCACAGGCCAGTCGGGGCAGAGTCCCGGTGGTGGCAGGTCTCTCCCCATGGCTCCTCGCTTCCAGGGCTCAGGGTCTGTCAACAGCATCCAGTGGTGGTAGAAGCAACTCAGCACTGGCAGGGATCTCCATGTAGCTTCTCCAGCTTCAGAGGTCTGGTTCCATCAGGGTAAGGCTGTGTGGCTTCTCCTCCAGCTCCTCCTGTTCCTGGGACGCTGCCATCTTGTCTTGTCCATAGTTCATTGTCTCTGAAACTAACTCCCAACAACTGGGGAGATAGCTTCTCATCTCCATGAGGGAAATATCACGAGATTTCCCAGAAGTGTCAGGAGAAAGCACATAGAGGGCTCATAGGCTACTCATTGGCTATCTCCAAATTAACAGGGTAGACTCCACCCCTACATCTCAATCATGAAATTAGCATAAACATGTGACCACCACACCACTACCATCAAAAGTAATTATGGATTTCTCTTTTGACGCCATTCACATAACTAAAGGCTTTATAAGTTCAATCTCATTTAATGTCAGCAACAGCTCCAAGTCAGTACTATTCCTATTTGCAGATGAGACGTGGCGGCTCAGCATGGGAAAGCCACTTGCCAGTGCCACACAGCTAAGAACAGAGCTCAGAACAATCTCATTTTGAATCCAGGTCATTGGAGTCCCAAACCCAGGCTTTTATGCTTTTGTGTTCACATCTAGAAGATGGAAACACCTCCCAAGTGTCAAGACAGCGAAAGCTTTAGCAGCACAGTTCCCAGATCAAGATGAATAAGAAGTTTAGTTGGGGCCCTTGTTCAGTGGCCTTCAGATAACACTTTAAATATAGGATCACCTATCTTTCCTAGCCTTAAATCCATTCCAACCCCCCCCAAACTAGTTGATCAACCACTGAGTTGATTGTCCCTTATGCTGCCTTCACATGAGTCGGGAAGAACTAGTCTCCAGAGGATTCCAATAGCTGGGTTTTCATGGGGATCACTAAGAATCCAAAGCAATTCGATGACAGTGAGTTTGGAGATCACCAGACCTTTCTTTCTTTAGGTCCCCTATTGAACCCCATTCCAGCATTGCTTCAATCTGGAAGTCTTGGTTTCAAAGCCCTTCTGTTTGCATCCCAAGAGATGGATGTTCTAGGAGATATGCTTTTGGCTGGCACAGAGGCAGCAAAGGGGCTTTTCAGAGAAGCATTGTGTTCCTTTAGCATGGTTATTCTGGGGTGATGAGATATAATGAAGCAAGGAAGGCTCTGAGAGCCAAGGTCATTAGGAATATAATTCAGATTCTAAATTGCTAGTTGTGGGAAATATTTCTTAGGCCTGGTTGAACGAGGTTAAATCTCTATAGCGGTTGTATTTACTGGCAATTACTTGTCCCCGGTCTTCCCTTTGCTGTGTGGACACAGTCAGTGTTTGAGTTAGTGGGCGGTACAGCAGTACATAAAAGTAGAATATTATTATTGCTCTCATTAGGAGAGACCCCGATTCTTTTAAGTCTGCTCTATCCAGACTTATTTAGCCTGGGGAAAAATAAGAGAAATTTGGAATATCTGACTAATTTAGATGCAGCCATTGATGAAGTGATCTAGTTAGCAATACCCTGAATATCACTCATCAGGCTGGCCATGTAAGTGGAAGGACCCTGAGTCTTGGAAAGGTGGCTCTTGGGACCTCGTGAGTCCACCCTCCACCCTGGCTCCCCCAGACCTACAATTCATCCCTGGTGTCTCCTAAGCAACCAGGATGCTGCCTCCAGAGGTGACTGTAATGTCAGAGGTCATGTTTTCTTTGGCCAGCTGGTGTGCTCCAGACAGAGGGGCTCCACTCCATGGACCCTGTGGGGGCAGGGAAAATGCCCTCCAGCTCCTTTGGCATTTCCCCCTGGGGCACAGAGTCTGCTGGATCTGCACCTGCCAGAGCACTCATGGCTGAATTTCTCTCTGGGTGTACCAGTTCCCGTTGTGCTGACTTACATTGGATGTATGAAGTCCTTGTAAGTGTTCCACTGCTAACCCCAAAGTTGAGTCTACCCAGAGGCATTGCCCAAGATAGACCTGGCAATAGGCAGGCAGCAGGTCACAGCCCGAGGACCCTGTGGGAAAGTGTTCTACCCTGCAACAGATGGGGTCTCATTGGCTTCATATGGTGTCAGTTACTGAAATAAAGTCTTCAAGGAATTGGCCATGACTTGGGTATTTCCAAAACATTTCTGCCTGGAGTATAAACCCATCCTATGCTTGCTATGAGAACCCAGCTATAAGGGCAGCATATTATTTAATGGGGCATCTCTAACTCAAGTCTCTGTAATTCCCATCAAATGATCTGTCCCTGCAGGGGTCTGGGTGGGGGGAGACACTACCAGTGTTCATGTGTGAATAATTGTTGACAGAATTTGCTGTGATCGCCATCCTGCTCTGAGAAGCAAGGGAGGGATCTCACTACCAGTAAGAACCAGGAGGGCCATGTGGTTCTCTACATCCAGAGAGTCCTGCTCGGTGAACCTGCTGGACCACAAAGCCAACTGTGGCACGGGCACAGCAGCAGCAGACCAACCGGGCTCCCAAGCACGAAGCAAAGCGATGAGCTTCTCAGTCCACACAGCACACAGAGCTGCATGCTTTGGGGCAAAAGGCTGCCTTATGGACTGAATTGCCTCTGGGCACTTAACTGGGTGAACTGAACATCCTGTCCCACAGAACTAGGGTAGAATGAATTCGATCCGACGTGTCCTGGGGTAGGGTGCCTCTGACTGCTTCATTTGGGAAGCTAGGTTCATGGGTGCATGGAACTTGAGCCAAACACCCTTCGGTGGAGGCTTAGAGTGGAGTGGCATGTCCTTTGGACATTTATTAGATCCCTGAAGGGACTTTGTACCGTGTACTGTCTGCACATCTCTGTTCTGATCATTTCTCACCTGTTTTGTCATCTATGAATGTCTTGATAAACCCTGTAATCATGAACATTGTCTGACCATTGCAAGGAAGTTCCAAGTCGATTGACCAGTAGAGGAAAGAGAATAGACTGTTGTGTGAGACAGAAGGCGTCAGGTGAAAATCGCCTGGTTATTATGAGGTCATTTTAAATGGCTGCAATCAACAATGGGCTATGTGTTCTATTATAGCTCCCCTGAGGAGAGGCTGGACAGCCATTTCTCTATTCTATCACAATAAACCCCAAACCAAACCCACTGCCATTAAATCAATTCCTCCTCATGGAGCGCCTATAGACTCCAAGGCTGTATATTTTGGGGAGAACAAGATAGCTTCACCCCTCCCCCCAAGTGGTTGGTGCATTTGAAATGCTAACTTGCCAAATCTATCCAGATAAGGACAATCATCAGTTGGGAAATCTCTGGAGCCAAGCCTTGTGGGCAGCTTGGGCGGCATCTCAAAGGCAGAGTGGCAGTGAGCTCGATCCAGAACAACCCCACCCGTGAGTGCTGGGAAGAGGCGCACTAGCCAGTAGCCATGTAGGGAGGCCTTTTAGATTATGTTAGGACAATGTCTGATATCATACATCAGTCGGTGGACCTGGGTTGGTCCAACTGTGAAGGAAGACTTAAGGTACAGTGATTGAATATATATGAGCAGGAAGGATGGCATGGAGGGCCAGAAGGTTTGCTCACATATGGAAAGGTTTTAGATACTCTGGGTACATGCAAAAAGTCTCATCATCTTTGGAGAAGGACAGGTTGGACGTGGTGGGACACCAGGGTCCTTTTGGTACCAAGGTTCAGAGCAGATGGAGTAGACATGGCAGAGGGAATTGCTGAGAAAAGCATTTCTGTATAGTGGACTCCCTAGCACTGTAGGCTATGATTAAGGAAGTCTGGAGAAGGACTGATGCAGGGGTTCCCAAACTTTTTAAACAGGGGGCCACTTCTCTGTCCCTCAGACTATTGGAGGGCCAGACTGTAGTTAAAAAACAACAACAAAACAAAACAAAAAAAATTATGAGCAAGTTTACTGTAGGCCCTGGATGTTTTGGCTGCTAAGCAGGACAGCAGGGGTGGCAAAAAAAACCCCTGTGGACTTGGTGGCCTGCAAGTGGCCCTGGGCCCTAGTTTGAAGAGGACCCCTGGCTGATGCCAATGAATTATGGTGATGGTGCAGTGTCTAAAGTGCACCATGGGCTGCAAGAAGGATTGGCAAGTCTGTATTGGAAGAAGTACAGCTAGAACATCTCTTAGAAGCAAGGACTAGAGTGTTTTTGGACACAATACTAGGAAGGGCCAAGAAAGACGTACTTGGTAAAGCGGAGGGGCAACCAAAGGAGAGGAAGGCCCTCACTGAGATGGGTTGACGAATGGCTGTCAACAGTTGTGAGGATGTCACAAGGTGCCTTTCTATTTTGCACAGTCACTGCATATCGCTGGTACTGGCTCCACGAGACCGAACTAAGCCGTGACTGTGAACTGGAGCTTCCTGAGCACTCAGGGCTTCTGTTGGGAAGTCAGCAGGGTAAGCTCTCCATTGTCAAGATCCTCAGAGCTGAGATCCGGAACCCATGTTGCTTCTTCACCTTGGGCACTGCAGGCACAGGAGCAAGGGAAGACCTGGGACAAGAGGTGGGCCTTTCTAGATCCTTGATCTCCTATAACCTGTCAGACTAGTAGTTCTCAACCTTCCCCAAACTATGACCCTTTCATACACCACCTCATGTGGTGGTGGCCCCCAACCCTAAATCTATTTCCGTTGCTGCCTTATAACTGTGATTTTGCTACTGAAGTGGGTGACACCTGTGAAAGGGTCATTCAACCCCCAAAGGGGTTGCATCACACAGGTTGAGAAACGCTGTGTTAGACAAAGCTGGAGAGGAAGAGGGATGCTGCTGAGTTCCTAGAGGAGCCTCCCCACACTTCTAAAGCCTGCCTCTTCCAGTGTCAGGGACTTGACACACCCAAGGGCCCAGCAAGCAGCCACTGAATGAAGATACTAAATGAATAGGTGCATCCTTTTCTCCCAGGACTCTGTAGATCACAGTCCAGGCTTTCAGGTTTTTAAAATATAAAGACCTCATTTCTTATCCTCCCCATTTGTTTCAGTTTCAGATGTAAATTTGCAACTCGGCATCCTTCCTCAAAATCTCTCTGGAGTGTGGGGCTTGGAGTTCGGTGGAATCGGTTTGAATACTCGCTTTACTACTCACCACCTGACTGACTTGGGCAAGCTACTTCTTCAAGCTTCAGATTTCCCTTCAATAAATAAGAAGATGGCCCTGCAGATTGTCGGGCAGATTCGAGATCCTGTCTGCAGGGGCTTTTTGGCCCAAGGGTTGGAAATGGCACAGAGACGCAGACGTGCCCAGCTCAGACAGCCAGGGTTGGATGAAAGGAGGAAGCTTACTGAGCCTGAGGATGCTAGACACAACAATCGAAAATGTTTCTTTGTCTTGGCCTTTTACTGCTGATCGAAAATCAAGTGCCCCCTCTAGGATTTTAGCCTAGCTTTAGTTTGTATTGAGTTCTAGGCCACACATGGAGCCCTGGTGGCACTGCTGTGCAAACATTGGATCACAAAGCTGGTGGTTCAAAATCCCCCAGCTGCTCCGTGGGGCAGAGATGAGGTTGTCTGCTGCCCTAAAGAGTGACAGCAGCTTTGCATACCCTGGGAAGCAGTTCCACTTTGTCCAGTAGGGTTGCCCTGGGTTGCAAGGGGAGAGTGCACACTTCAGTGACTCCTGCACCCCACCTCCATGGGTGTCAGGAGAAGGGGGGCTGGTAGAAGAACCTTTTACATTGCGGTGGTCCTTTGAGGGAAGGAAAAACTGACCCATCACTGACAGGCACTGGACATGTGGGAAACATGAGACACTTGTCCTGTTTATTTTCCCTTTGAAGGGAAACAGTTAAGACAATGCATTTTCCTCCTGTTCACACCAACATCAAAACCGGCAGCAGCCAGTTCAAAAGAGAACACAGACCTTCTTGGTCCTGTTGTAAAATGAGGCTGCCTGGTGCATCCTCTTTGCTGGAGCCCAGCAAAGTCCTCAGAAGCAGGAGCTGCAGTTCTAACCTGGGATTGTAGCTCTAGCCACTCCAGAATGGTACCACAAACTAGGTTAGCCTTTCTGTCCCACAGCCTCCTCCTGTAAAAGAGCGGGCCAGGTCTCCCTTTCTTTCAGAGAGAAATGAGGACTGACATGAGTTTAGAGAGCTGGATCTGCAGATGATGTATTTGAAGTCGCAGGAAAATTGGGGGGAGGGGGGATATGATGGGGTAATCAAACTGGCATGAGAGCAAATAGCTTCCTTAAATCCATTCTCCTGGGGTTTCTGCAGAGCAGATCTTGTCTGCCCCTGAGGCAGACTCTCCTCCAACATAGAAGGAGAGAATCTGATGACCACTGGCTCTCTTACGAGTGTCAGTGGCACATCGGAATCAGGACGCAAGTCCTGCAGTTGAATCAGAATGTGGAATGGGCCCAGACGGGTTGACCTGGGGAAGGTCAGTGCCTGGAGATTGTCCCGCTGCACTGGGTAGCAGCACCTCATCCCTCATGGACTAGCCCCGCTACCTTTGCAAAGGGCATGAAGTTCACCATGATTCTTTAGGAATCTGAGGATTCCTTCATTGAATTGGCATTAATTACTTTTTAAATGTAAATTTTCAGCTGCAAGCCTTTTTTTCTAATATATAAAAAAAACCAACTCTCAGTACATTGGGGTGAATCAAAGACTAATTGGTCACCAAATTATAGGGTTTAATGTTATTTTTTTTGCCATAAGTGAGCAAAAATAATTAGCAAATCAGAATACAGGCATCTTCTTTCATTAATAATGAGTCACATGGTAAAGGCCCATTTTTAGCAAAATGAAAATTTCAATTTTGGATGGCGAGCTGCGACTCCATTATGTGGTGCTCTATCTTTAGCAAACACTGTGTTCATTGCCAGGGGTCTTCGCAGACCCAGACTGAGGGTGCTCCCACAACATGGGGTGGGTGGAGTTGGAGGTGGGGCAGTTATTACGGGACACGAGGGAAACAGACCAGCCCCTGGGCCTCTGCAGAGGGGAGAGGGCTACACAGGGCTCACTGCCAATGTGTTCTCCTGATTTCCCTTTCAGAACCAAACACTTAGAGCCTAACCGGAAGGCCGGAGGTTTGTATCCATCCAGGGGCACCTTGAAAGAAACATCTGACCATCTATTTCTGAAAAGCCAAACATTGGAGACCCCACAGTACCCAGGGCTACTCTGACCCGCATGAGGCCACCGTGAGACTACTCAGTTGTACCTGGTGTAGACTGCAAGAAACTGGACATCAGACCGTGTAAAGAACCGAGCAGCCCTCTCATGGAAGCAGTACTTTGAATTTACAAAGTGCCAACTTGCCCAGACATTCAACCAGCTCCACACCCCTGCATGATTGATCCTATTAGCAGTGTGTGTGAGTGTGTGTGGGATAGGAGGGTGCTGGAATCCACCCGTGACACCTGGTTTGGAGGATTGGCACCTTCTCTCTTTGCAGAGAATGAGGCACCCATCTCAGTGAGGCCATCTTTGCATTCTGAAGCACTGACCTGGCTACACTACACGAAGAACCCCATGAGCTGGTTCCTTGCTTCTGGAATGGACAAAGTGACAGCTGATGGCAGTGGGGAGCCGTGGAGAATGAGAGGGCATTGCGTCAGGAGATCCACAGGAGATGAAAGCAGAACCTGAGTCTGAGAATCCTTCTGGACACTATTTTTGCCTGCTCGATGGCTTTCCTGTCAGCCATCACCATTATTTCGATCTGGATGCATGGATTCCACAGCTGTAAAGAGAGTGCCTCTCAGTGACTCTGAAATCAGTGTGTCTACTGTCCCCACTTTGGAAACATTTGTAAAGTTGTTTTGAATGACAATCAGAGAAGACAGCAGAGTTGTCTGGGCTACAGAAGGGGTTCTATCCTGCCCTTTGCAGTTCCTGATTTTTCCTTTTTTTTTTTTTTCCTGATCATATGACTTTCCCATCTCCCATTTCTACAGACCCCTTCCAGTTTTTCAATGATTGACCCTTAACTGGACCTTCCAAGAATGGTGTTTTGCTCTTGACTTTGTCTACTAAAGCAACCCTGCTTAAGTAGGCAGCTACACATTGGGCTCTTGATTGCAAAGCCAGCAGTTCGAAACTGTCCACTGCTCCACAGGGGAAAGATGAGGCTTTCTACTCCAGAAAAGAGTTATAGTCCCGGGCACCCCCAGGGGGCAGTTTCACCCTCTCTTGTTAGGGCCCCAAGGAATCCAAAGTGACGTGATGGCAGTGAGTTTGGTTTTGTTTTCAAAAATTCTACAAGTCTTCAAGTTAGAGTCATTCTGTGAGTCACAATACGGATTTTGACTCACAGAGTAGGTCAGACACTGACAGGGAGTTCTGGACCTTTGGGGAACGCTGTCAGGATGGGCATATATAGTGATTTGATGCCAAATTGTTTGGCAGCTTGGAAGAGAACTAGAATCTAGATGGGGTATTGCTGCTTGTGGCTGGGTCTATCTGTCCACCCAGGTCAGGTCAGTGTGTATCACCTCTCTGGCTTCAGCTGTCTGATCTCAGTGATGAAATCTTGCAATTGCTATAAGGATCATTTCCCCTATTTCTGTGAAACAAAATTCCCTCCAAGACTGGAAAGGGATCTTTTGGCCTCAGTGGCACCATCCTGCTT
This sequence comes from Nesogale talazaci, assembly GCA_004026705.1. Taxonomy (NCBI): domain Eukaryota; kingdom Metazoa; phylum Chordata; class Mammalia; order Afrosoricida; family Tenrecidae; genus Nesogale; species Nesogale talazaci. The sequence goes on along the minus strand of PVJH01018328.1, from coordinate 25,079 downwards.
GGTGTCACCGAGTGTGGCAAGTCATCCTGTCACATGGACCTCCTCTTGTACCAGGCAACCGAGAAACCTTAGAACAGTATCTGTCAGTGAGGTATAGTTAGTTATATGTTGCTTAGATGTAATATTCTTTAGATTGTGTGAGAGGGATTCTAACAGTTTGTGGAGAGAGTCTCATCTTTTAGTCAGTTTCCCCATAGACTTTTTGAAGCTCCCACCTGCTCCCCCCCGCATATAAATGGTAATAACAACATATGCTATGTAATGTCTTTCTATGCTGAAGCACAGCATTGCCAATTACAACATGAAGAATACCTGCTTGGAAGTCTTTCATTTTTTATTTCTTTTTTTCCTTATTTGTCTATTTTGGTTAAAATAATCTTTTATTGTGAATTAACGAGTCAGGTTATATTTTTCTCTTCCTTTCATGACTACTTCATTCTCCAAAAAGTTGTTGCTACAGATGCACAAATATGATGTACCAGAGGGTTGCACCTAAAACACCAGGCAACAGGACAAGTTCAGCAGCTGTAAAAGCACTGGCAACAACAAAAACACCAGCATATGCGCATAGTGTGTGCACGAGCCCACAGAATTGAAAGGGTGAAGTCATTTGTTACTAATGATGGCTCTGATCAGAGCACATTAAAACCACTGCCACGAAGGGGAGGACAACTCACAGTGACTCATAGTTGAGTGGCTCCTCAAGTGTTTCTGAGACTGTCATCTTCATGAGAGTAGACAGCCTCATCATTCTCAGAGATGTGGCTAGTGGGTTTGAACCACCAACCTCTCAGGAACCCACAAAGATGCCACAAAGATTCCCAGAGCACATGAGAGGTGAAAATGTGGACTAACATCGCACCGGTGCCATCGTTGGCTACCAGTTGGTCCAGAAACCAACACATCACCAGGTCAGTATTTCCCCCCACAAATGCTGCCAGAGAGAGGCAAGACTTTATACTGCCATAAATATTCACAGTCTTGGAAACCCCCAGCGGCAGTTGTACTCTGTCCTGCAGGCCACTGTGAAGCGGAATTGACTAAAGAGTAGTGAGTGTTATTGTTATTATTAACACTAACTACAAGGGTATTTTATTTGCTGGGGTAGCCTGACTGACATCTGACTGTCGCCTCCTGTAACAGTGTTAGGCGAGGCGGTCCCAAACCCCCATACCACCTCACCTGCTGCTGTCACTGAACAGGATGAATGTGAGGATCTCACTCCCAGGGATGTTCTGACAAGCGTTCTGATTCACCACATGGAAAAGCAAAGCCCCCCATACAATGGGGGTGGCAGTGGTGGGAGTAGAAATGAAGAATGATACCACCACTTGGTATTTTTACCTTTCATGATAAAACAGTAGTTTTAAAAATCATAAAAATGTACTGGTTTGACAAATGGCATAGTTAAAACCCGATTTAGCCAAGAATTTTTACCTTTGTAATTTTAAAGCTGTCACTTGGACTAAAAATATAGGCAAGCAAGTTGGCCTTTCATAGTTAATGTTTTCTTTCCCCCCTTTTATTTGCAATTCATTCTGTCCTGCTTTGATTAAAGAAGCAGCAGCAATGGAAGGGAGACTGGCCAGTCTTTGGCTAATCCATTCTTGATAAGATGGCAGGCCGGACTCTCTCCCCCGTGTGGATTTGTTCACCTGTGAAATTTGTTGACACGAGTCTTTGTTGACTTTGACACGTGAGCCATATATCTTACCCTTAAATACTCCCACAGACCCACATGAGAACACTTGATTTACAGAGGATAAAACTTGCCATGAGACCGTCATTCCATGATTTTGCATGCATGTGAAAAGAATGACATTGTAAAGTTACAAAAGCCAGCTGTCCTCAAGCCAGTCTTTGCTCATGGCAACTCCATTGAATGTCAGATTGCAACTGTGCTCGCTCTCCCAGGTTGTCAACAGCTGACACTGTGGAAAGTCTTTCTTTGGAGGTGCCTCTGGGGAGACTCAATCTTGGAGCTTTCTGGTTAGCAGCTAAGCAGGTTAACCATTTACATCATCCGGGATGCAGAGTCATTGGTCATTAAAACCGGTCCCCAAAGAATCTGGAACAAAACTCAAAGCCTTCTGTTTCATGGAGTGAGGATCAAAGATTAGCTTTCAGTTGGAGGCCAGAGGTCACAGGCAACCGGAGACAGATTGCTGCATTTTCCTGATCTGTGTCATGACACCTGATCTGGGTCATGAAGTGATAACATTGATACCAGCAAATTTTCCTTTGAATTCTAAAATCTCTCCATGTCTTCATTTTTAATAGGTCTTTGCTCATGAAGGACATTTCACAAGTAATTTTTGGTTTTGATGAGTTAATAGCTTGACAAGAAAATTGTGGAACATAGAAAAGAGAACTCCAGATTGGTTTGGGGGTTGGTCCTGGGCCTCATTGTTCAAGTGACCTCGGACAATGGGGATTACGTATGCTATGCAGAGGGTTCTTTGAAGAGAGACAATAGCCGTACACTCTCCTAAAGGTTGTCGATGGAAGGCACTAGTATACATTTCTAAAGAGTATTGATGGAAACATTTTTCATGCACACATGCACTTCATTATTGAACTGTTTATTCAGTTATTAGCTTTCATTAGCTTCTGATTCCAGACTGTTGATCTATCATATGAACATAATAAAATGTGTTCACAACAAGAACTAACCTGAATGACACTGATGCTGCTGGGCTCCTGTCCTGGAGATCACGGGCTGCTGAGCCCATTGGTCACTGCACAGCCTGCTGGAATCTTGCCCTCTTCTTCACTGTAGCACTCTGTCCATTGCTGCCCTCAGCAGGACTGCATGAGAACTCTGCTTCATTGTCTTTCCCCAGAGAAGAAGGAAGCACCACACAGAGTTAGTGCAGGGTTCCTGATAGTGACGTTAGGTCCCCTCATAAACCATTATCTTTTTCTCACCAGTTCTGAACATTGGTTTGTATTATTCCCACTTTACAGAAGAGAGAACAGAGTTTAAAGAGGTCAACTATTTGGAGAAGCTAAGCCACTAAAGTTAGAGTTGAGATACAGCTAAAGACTTTATTGTGCTCATATGGTGTCTATCATCTCCTAAGAAGTGTCCTGCCTTGAAAATACTTGCATATGTGTGTATATATGTGTGTGTACATATATATATATATATATGTAATTTTTACAACAAAGCAAGGCACACCCAAATGAAATGAGCATGTCAGAAGAGGAAAGGCATCTAGTTCTTAGTCTATTCTTTCGAGGTCAGAGCTGATCGCATGGCTAGCAACCTGGGTATCACCTGGAGTGTATTTGAAAGAAAGACACACAGCTGCTGCCCAGACCAACTGCATCGGCAGGTACCAGCGCTGACATAGGCTCACCAGTGATTCAAGGCACCTGAAAGTCAGGGAATTGCAACCTAGGGCAAACCCAGCTGCTCAAATGCTTCCTCTTTATGACGGTGCTACAAATCTCTCTTGCTGCCTCAGAAATTTGAGCTCAAACAACCATAACCTGGTGCACCTTTACTTCCCCACCTTGGAAACTCTCCTCAGAATGCTAGAAGCTTCTATGAACTTCCGTTGACTAGCTGAAAAGAGGTGATCTCCTTCTGAATCCCCAAATAGACCTTTCATAACCTTTCCTGCCCTCCGTACTTTAAAAAACACACCTCTGCCTTTGTAATTTTGTGAATTGTGGGTTTTCTCTGTACCATAGCCTCTCAGTCAGTCAATCACAGTCAGGCAGCTGATTTTGAAGCAGGAGAGTGACACTCCCCAAATGGATAAATATGCTCAAAGTGGGTGATTTATCTTGTGCTCTACAGTGTGGTGAAAGAGGGTATGAGAATGAAGATTCTGAGCATCATCACACCTTATAGAAAAGACAGCTTTAAAAAGGCTTTTATTTACGGAAATTTGATGCACGGCGTCAAAGGTTTCATGTAATATATGAGTATACTAGGACTTAATTCCCCTTGTTCATGAACTAAATTTTGTCATAACTTGTCAACCCTTTTTTTTTAACTTGTCAACTCTTTTGAAAGCTATTGTGAAAGAGACATACAGAAGTACATAATCTACCAAACGACTAAGTTAAAACAAAGTCTTTACTTGCCCCTTAGAGTCTTGACTTCTCCCATGGGATTTTCACTAAGTCTTTGTTCCAGGGTCAGTATATCCAGTACTGATCTGTTCATAAGGAAAGGATCGGGATCTAATTTTGTTTGCTTTTGATATAAATGGGGCATTGTGGGTCTGTGGTGGAATTCTTGCATTATATGTAGGAGATCCTAGTTTTCTTTGTGTTCAGTGTGCCTCACGTGTAACTGTTACCCAGATGGCTTTGGGGGGTTGCTGTTGTTAGGATGCTGAAGAGCTTTAAGAGTAGGAAGAAAGACCTATCTGCTCCTAATCGTCAGCCAGTGAAACCTTATGGATTACAATCGTCTGATCCACCACTGGTCACGGGCAGCAGCTCGTCTTATAGCACACGTGGTGACTTTGAGGCAGGAGCCAACTCTCTGGCAACTGATCACAGCATAAGTGGTGGAGTCGGACTGCGTGCCACGCCATGTCATAAGAAACCTTTTCTCTCAGGGAGCCACCAAATCCCTTCAGCAAGCAAATACTCTCCAGCCATCCACACAAGAGAAGGAGAGGAGGTTCTTCTGGATGAGAGGATTTTTGACCCTCTCTCCTGGGGACTGTTCTGTTTCCTGACCTGTCGTCTTGCTTCTTGATGCCCTTTGCTTTTGCCCATTTGCTTCAGTCACGAAGAACTTATTCTGTTGTCTGCTCTCTCCACTCGTATTTCTCCTCTAACCTTCGTGCTGTCCAACAGGGGACTTCACAATCTCCTGGCTCGTAGAAGCAATACACAGAAGGTCATGGAAAGGATTTTTGGAATTAGTGGATTGGTTAAGAGTTTGAATACTTTCAAGTTAGTACAGATTCAACAGAGAATATTTGCCACATTCCCAGTAAGAGGAATTCTGAATGCTAGGTGGTTAAAATATATCTCTAACCCAGAGATCATCTGATGACCCAAGTCCAGGTGTTGGACTCTGATCTCTGATATGTGTACTTTATAATACCGACTAACTCTGTCAATATGTTTTGATCACATTTTTTCTCTCTTCCTAAATGTGCATTAGAATTGTCAGTCTCATCCATTAAATGAGAGCTCTCCCTTGCAATGTCAGAGAGGGAAATCAATACCAGCACAGGGGTCTGGTTATACCAGCATGGGGGGCTGGTTAAGAGAATCTCTCTTTTTGTTTCTTAAATCCAGACATAGGGATACCCTGACATTTCAGTGGGTTCGGGACTAGATTCCAGTAGAGCGACGGCTTCAGGTAAGTTCAGGAGGATCTGAATGCAAAATAAATTAAAAGTGGAGTGTCTTTTTTTTTTTGCATGTGGCATCATTTGAAATGAAAAAAAAAAAGAAGCAAATACCCTTTGAGAACCTTCTAACCAATGAAACAGGCCAATGGCTGTGGAGAAGAAGGCAGGTTTCCTACTTATTTCTGGGTCTTTAATATTGTTTATTATCTTGTTTCAGGTGTGGACATAGTAAATGGCAAAACCATTTGATTTTATGCTTTTTGATGTAACATCTCCTTAATTAACAAACGTTTCACTTGTTAGATGGGAACAGAGGAGGGAGAGCAGCCACCTGGGTTAACACTCACGATTTCTGCAGGGACACAAGCTTTGCCAGAGCCACAGCATTTTTCCAGTTTGCAGAGCCCAGGAGCCAGCGGGACAGGTTTCTGGGCCTACAGTGTGAGCCACAGTGAGTGTGCTTGAGCAGGAGGTTGATTTGTTGGGTGAGATGTCCTTTGGTTATTCACCAGGGTTCAGAGAGCTTGATGACACTTGTTTATTTACCAAGGTTCAGAGCCTGAGCAGAGCAGGGTCAGAGCACTTGCCTGAGCGGGACAGGGCTTCTAGGAATATATGGCTGAGAGACTGAGGACCAGAGGGAGACACACACCTGTCAGCATGGTTGAGAATAAAAGCTGCAAACAAAAGAACTGTATTCTTAATGTTTCTGATTCTGACTTGCAACCTGTTAATTTCCCTTATTAACCCCTAAGAAAGTATCCTGGAGACCATATTTGACCTTTCCTGGCTATACAAGGGAGGTGAGTCCAACCGTATACTAGCCCAAAGCTGATGGCCATAAGACAGAGCTCAAATACCCCGCTGTCCCTACCTTTTACTCCCGCTCTACTTCCCCCAGAAGTTCCTCCCATGGCACTCCACTTGTCTGCTGATTCAATACTCATGGTACGGTGGTTCTGAGGAAAGTTAAGAGGTAACTACAAGTCAGAATCATAAAGCATCAAGGGTCCACAGCAAGACCATTCCTCAGCTAGCTGTCACATGTCTCTGGTTCCCAGCCTTTCGGACATGTGGTCGCTTGGCTTCTGCCTCTGTGAGCCAGGCAGCCTGCCTGCCCAGAATTGCTCCTCGGCTCTTGTCCTCACCAGCTGGCTCCTCTGCTCTGGCTCAGCCTCACTGCTGTGCTCTGTCTTCTGGTCGGCATGCCACAACCGCCACTGCCATTCCACACAGGGCCCTCCCCTACTGGCGGTGCTTGTGCTTTGATGGTCCCGGGATTCTCTCTGTTCCACCTTCTCAGATGACTTCTATGTCTCTAGAGGAATGGCAAAACTGACTCACCAGCCAGGCAAGAGTCCTCTACACCAGTGGTTCTCAACCTTACGCATCTCCGTGACCCTTGGATATAGTTCTTCCTGCTTCGATGACTCCCCAATCATAAAATTATTTTTGTTGCTACTTCATAGCTATAATTTTGCTACTGTTGTGAATTGTGTAATCCCTGGGAAAGGTTCATTCAACCCCTAATTCATCATGACTCACAGCTTGAGAATCACTGCTCTACACCTTATGTACCTGGTCCCACCTGATCATTTTGGTTATGAATGTTATAAATACATAGAAGAAACCCAAGGAATCAATATCATTTCTACACCATCCTATAATTGTGAGCCTGTGAGTTCTGGGTGGCCAAGTCAAGGGATTCTGACACTCAGCAGATAAACAGGGTGCGATGGGAGGGTCAGCTAGTGCCAGCATAGGATAAAGCAAGAAGGGGAGTGGAGGCATGTCTGTCTTCTGTCCCACAGGGACCAACTTTGGGCAGATGTACCATGGGACTCTCCTCCCTCTTAATGTAACTGGAGGAAGAGAGATGTGGCACCCATCACTTCTTATGAGTGCCCAGCAATAGAGAAATAGGCACAGAGAGCACAAAGTTGATCCACTGACTTTGAGTGTCCATGTTTGACCTGGGCAAGAGCAGAATGGCGCTGGGGAGTGACAGTCAGCAGCCCTGGCAATCCAGACCCACTGCCCACATGAGAGCACTGCAGCTTTGGGCAGGGTGTTGTCCCTCTTCTTAGCCACTGTGAGGCCTGCCCACCTGAATACACTGATGTTCAGTCTCCATGTTTGGTTGCCAATTGGGTGCTTTTAATTGGTGGACTGTCAGGAATAAAAGTGATCTCCAGGACTTTCTCCTCCATCTCTCTTACTCCAGAAACTCCACTGAAGCCTGCTCAAAAGAACAGCAGCCCACAGCCTCCCCTGACCGCAGGAGTCCCTGACACAGGAGGTGTACTGGCTGAGAAGCAAACCTTGTCTCCTACAGGAGAATTCTACCACTGACCGCCACTGCCTCTGGGCAGGATAGGGTATCTTGTTGAACATCACTCTTTTTCTTTTTTAACCTCAATTTAAGCATCAGTTGTTTTGAAGATTCAGTGAGCCTGTGTTATCTACAGTAGCTCGTGGTGATGCAAACAGACCTTGGACTGCCAACTGAAAAGATGGTGGTTGGAACCCACAGCTCACTCCAGCAATGAAAGATTTCATAGTCTGCTTCAATACTGATTAAGGTACAGAGAGCGACACGATGGGCAAGTTCTACTCTCACCTATAGTCAGTCTGAGTCAGAATGCACTTGGACAGCAATAGATTTTGGGTTTCTGAAGGACTTGCATGCAGTAGTATCATGTATCATATATAGTATGTGCACTATATATTCAATAAGTGTGCTAATAAAAGAAAAATCTAAAGGATATATGGAAAGAGGATTGTGATTAATGCTAATGCAGTGTGGGATGAGCAGGTAGGCTTTTGGGGTCAGGCAACATGAGAGGTAGACTACAAGGACTTGAGATAGTTCTTTCTGATCCTGCTGATGAGAAGAAAAACCACACCAAACCAGGAATATGCAGTCAGAGGCATCTTCTTGAGAAGGGTTAGCAGATGCAGAGGAAGCAAGGATAAATATTAAAAACATGCGTAGAGACTCAGGAAGAAATGGAGGAAAGAAACGATGTCAGGGTAGCTCTCATGGGTAGGGCAAGGTCTAATTACCCAAATTGAAATCTGGCCTCGGTAGCAGACCTCAGACTTCTCTTGAACCCACAAAGACCTGCTGGAGGAGCAGAGGCATGCCTGAAATAATTAGCTTTATATTTCAGCTCTTGTTTGGGAATTCATGGTTTGTATCAGCCTTTTTCCCAAGAAGCAGGAGAGGCATTTTGGGAGTGGTGAGAAAATTGCCTGGACAGTAGCAGTGCAGGAAAATGGAAAATCAATAAATAATCAGGCTGAATTTTAATTGAATATATTACTAAGGCCACGCTGACATGTAAATTTAAAAAGAACTCACTGGAGAATGCCCGGGATTTACCTCTTGTGGGGGCTTTGGCTTCAGGAAATGGGCCAGGACTTGCTTTTGTTGTATTCCTTGCTCTGCAGATCTCTCTCTCTCTCTCTCTCTCTCTCTCTCTCTCTATTTTCTTGCTTAAATAAGATGGCTACATTTTTCTGCTTAAGAGGAAAAGTGTTTATTTTTTGAGAAATAAAAGTCTTAAAATTCATATGTAAATGATGACTTATGGGAGAAAGCAAGGTCCTTTAAATTTGCTCTCATTCCCATGCATCAGAGATGTAATTACTCACCAGAAAGAATGGATTTGGGCCTTTGGGGTCAGATGCTGGGCTTCCAGCCTCACAGGCTCTCTCTGAACGATGGACACTGCTGTCTGTCCGCTCTGGTCAAGACTGATGTTCTCAAGACTCCATTCAGGGTGGCGACCAGTCAGAGTTAAGTCAATGGCAATGTGTTTCTGTTCTGTTTGGAATGTTCTTTCGGAGGAATCACTTCCAGGGCACCTCAAAATAGTCATAGCAACACCTTCCACTGGAGTCCTTGGGTGGTGTGAATGCTTAGCCGTAAGATGGCTAATCAGAAGGCGGGGGGTGTGAATCCACTCGGGGGCCCTCGGCAGAGTGGCCCGGCACTCTCCTTCCGCAGACTCAGTCACTGGAAACCCAAAGGAGCACAGGCCTCCTCTGACACATTCGCCGGAGGGACGCCACACTTTAGAACCGGCCTGATGACAACTGGTTAGGAGGGGCATTTTTCAGGGTCATTGACTCATAGGCTCTCAGAACCACAGGGTTGTTGTGTTCTCTCCAGCTGAGTTCTAGTCCCAACCCCCAAATCCATGACCCTCGAACCCATTCTGACTCCATGCTTCTGTACAGGAGGTGCCAGTTGCAGACTTCGCCCAAAGATCAGCTCGTCGGCTCGAGCTGCTGCCCTGACTGTTAGCAGCCTGACACGTGCTCCAAGGCACTCCTAGTGCTCCTTCTGTACTCTCCCACTGAGGAGTGCTGTGTGCACTTTCTGCAAATATTTTCTCTGTCTTTTCCAGAGTTTGGGATAAGTGGATTTCTGGGGTTTTGTACAAAGGGGTGGAGAATGGCACAGGCAGGTTGCACCCTCCCAGCTCACTAAGGATGAACATGGGAGCCATGGAGGGATAGGACGTCACAGATCCCCAAGACTTCCCCGAGATCTTTGTTCCCCTTGGAGTCCTTGCGCATCAGAATGAAACCCTGCCAGTCCCGCACACCCTCGCCATTGCTCCTGGGCTTGAGCCACAGTGCCAGTCCCTTTTGTTGGAGGTCTTTCTCTTTGTCACCGTTCCTCCATGCTAGAAAGCATGCTGTCTTTCAGCGAATGGTCTCTCTGGATAACGTGCCCAAAGGAGTTGTGAAGGGAGTTGTGTCCCCCTTGCCTCTAAGAAGCACCCTGGCTGTACTTCTTCCAAGACTTCTTTGCTTGCTGTTGTGGCAGTCCACAGTACTTTTCAATATTCTTCTCCAGCATCACCATTTGAATGCATTCCTTCTCCTTTGGTCTTCCTTATTCATTGTCCAACGGTCACATGCATACGTGGCGATTGAAAATGCCCAGGCTTCGTATTTATTTCTGCAGCATGGTGCTTATTTCAGAAGACTCTTGTCACCGTAACTTCTGAACAGCATGTTGTTCATTGAGGAGCAAGTCTGGATGTTCACAGGCATGTTTACATGTGCAGTTTTTAGGGGTATTCCAGGTGTCTAGTTCTGTTCTTAGTGTTGTCAGGAAGATGGAAGTGTTAGGAGGCAGAGCGTTTGATTTTAGAAAGTGCTGGAATGCAGGTTAATCTACTTTACTGTACTGAGTTTTCTGCTGATTTTTGTTAAGCAGGATCCAGGGTTGGAGAGTCAATTCTCTGGGAAGAGGCCCTCCTCTTTCCTCCATCCTCACAGGTAAGCCAGGTGAGCCTGCCCCGGGGGTGCATGACACAGAGTTTGAAAGACCCTTTCAGAGTGGACTCACCTTCTTCCTTACAGTCTTAGACGCACTCAGCTACGTGCTAATGACTGACCAGTAAGTCAGTGGTAAAGTCATTAGCGTTTGTCACCTTCATTTCCTCATATGACTGTACAATGAAATGAGTTCAAAATACAGGACCTAATGCGTTCTAGAAACTCGGTAAACATATTTTCTTATACTATATTTCAAGGATCTAGTTGGACTGATAGCTTTGGAATTCAAGTTCTTTCTTTCCCACCCCAAATAGGTCCATACTGGAGTCTTTGTATTGCCCGAATTGCATTTCTCATTTTGTATGTAGGTATTTTTTTTAAAAACTCAGTTAAAAACAAAACAAACAAAAACTGGAGATACCTAATTTGCTCTCAGGACCCTGGACCTCTGAGAAATTACCTTAGGTTCACAGGAAAGATTGTTGCTCAGTTTGGCAGCTGGAGCATCTTAGCTGAGGAGAGAAAGGTTGCCCACCTTTCTGGAGAAGGCTCTCTGAAAAAGTTAAGAACTGTGGGTGAAAACTGAACCAGGGCAGAGAGCTAAGAACTTTCACCTCCAAGGCAGCCTCTTCAGTGGGTCAACCCCCAACTCATGGGAGTCTCATGGGAGCAAATTGGTATCAAATATTGGGACCCAGAGCGTTTCCATTGGCTGGTTTTCAGAATTCAGATGGCCAGACTTTTCCTTCTCATCAGTCTTAATCTGAAAGCGTAACTGAAACTTAGTAAGCATTACAGCAACATTCATAGCCAGGTCAGTAGTTGCATATAATGCGCATCGAATGGAAATTGGACCAATATCTCCCACATGAAAGGAAGAAATAAACTGAACCATCACTGGCCTCTAAAAGAGAGTTCTAGTGCAGTTTAAGAGGATGCTTTCTTTGTACATTTAGGCATTCTAAACCTGAGTCTAGTCCTTATCCTTGATCCTTTTAGAGCGACATCTTTGCTGATAACCAGAATGAACTATGGACAGTAGAGGCTGGTACCTAAAAAAGGTCCTATGCCACACAGGTCAAACATTTCATTAACTCATTCCTAATGGGAGGGATTACAGGAGCTGTGGTGGCTTAGTGAGTTACATGGTGGTCTGCTAACCACAAGATCAGCAGTTTGAAACCACCCACCACTCTGAGGGAGAAAGATGAGACTTTTACTTCTATAAAAATGTGACAGTCTCAGACAACCACAAGGGTACTTCTACTCTGTCCAATAGGAGTCCTATGCATTGAAATGGACTGTCTGTAAGTAATGTGATGTTTGAAACTACTTCTCTTGGATGAGGAACGCCATAGTATCTGATATTAGTTTCTTGGGCCCCATCCTGGATCCAGAGGAAACCTTATATCTCACCTGGGGTCTCCAAACCCCTCTCTTTGCAAGACATGTGGAGTCAGGTCTCCATTTATGGAAATACCTTAGCTCTATTAGGACAGGGCTCTAGTTTATTCAAAGCAATAGCCATTTGAATGCTTCTCTATAGCCCAATTCAATCAGTATCCTGTGAGTAACCCCAGAATGTTAAGTGGGGCAGGGCTTGAGAGTTCCTCATTTTCTGATGAGAATCACCCCATTTTCCTGATGAGGAAGCAGGCCCAGAAAAATTATCTTCTCTTGTCAAGGTCCCACAGCTGCTCAGTAACAGAGCAGTGCTAGAACCCAAGCTCCCTTCCCACCACCCCGGACGAGGTGGTGATTCATACACTTGCTGAGTTTCCATTTATCTCTCTGGGAGCCTGGGTTGAATGGGCTGCTCAGGCTGGGTGTACCATTGCTCAGCACTTAAAATACAACATGCTTTTTTCTGCCTTTAGTTCTTCATTCACATGCTAACCACGTAGAACAGGAAGGAGCTGCCTCTCACTGCTCAGACCGATGACAATTTCATTAACTCTGTGTTGTTGGGCTCCGGCAATCCACTCATCTCGTAATTGTGCTCAGCTCATTCTGGTGAAAAGTACATGAGAATTTTTGAGCAGTTCATAACAAGGGAGTCATTGTTAAAGTTTCGACAAAATGATCATTTGGTATTCATGAATATTTAAGAACACCATTGTCGGAGATGTCAACAGAAACAAATGGCTATGGCCAGTGGCCTCCTGCAATCACAGACTCACCTCTTCAAGGGCCACCTGGGCTAGGAGCTCTGTTTGAGCAGACTTGGAGGCTGCCTGACTCTAAAAGATAAATGTCCTGTTCTTTCACTTGGCAAGCAAGGTGCTCTCTTGAAAAGTGAGATGGCAGCAGTAGTTCGGCCATACAATCATGAGGGCTGTGGTTCCCAGGGCTCAGGACACTTCTTCTGAGGTTTCCTTTGCCATTTTTTCCTCCACAGTGTTGCTTTTGTCACTGGTTTGAGCCTGTACCAGGAAGATGTGTGCATTCTATCAGGTGAGAACACCTTTGGTACCATGATCAACAGATGAGGGCCTGGATTCAGATGGAGTTGGTCTGCATAGGTGGAAATGGAGATCAATTCATAATTTGGTGCCAAGAAATCCCATGTTGGTTGTCAACTAAGCCTAGCCCCACCTTCAAGTTCAAGTAAATAAAGTGGTTTTTCTCCCACATTTGTTTGCTTAGACTCAGAAAGAGGGAGGCCTAGGTACCAATCTCATTTTTAATAGCTCAAATATCCCTGATACATAAGGAGTAATGTCTTCCCTTCACTCCACTTCTAGCATCCATCCCTGTTGTAGTGTTAATTGATCTGCCAATAACCAGTCCGATCTCTCACCTCAAGAAAAGATGTGAAGTGAGGGCAGTCAAGTCAAGTGGCCCCTTTATTCCTAATTTTCTGTTGGGTTCATTTTCTAGCCTTACATTTTAAGGAAATGAATAATAACAATACCTGACATTCATATGGTTTTTCTAGCTCATTCCAATTGCATTTGTACAAGTCAGGCTCCTGGTGGCCTACACCCACAAGGTTTTTTTCTTGTTGATACACATGAATTGCCCCAGGGCATGACATCTGTTATCCTTACTAGGGAATACCTACTGGGATGTGGTCAGTTCTGTGGCAGAGGGCAGAGAAATAAACAAATAGCAAAATAAAAAACAAATCCTACCACTGTCACATTAATTCTGACTCAAAGCAGTCCCATATGTCACAGAGTACAACTTACCCAGTCTTAAATATTTAGCTTCCTTGGCTGTAGTCTTTGTGGAAGCAGATTATCAGAACTTTATCCCACCACTGGATGGGTTTGAACTGTCAACCTGACAGTTCGCAATTGAGTGCAAAAAAAGATTCCACTCATAAGTTATGACCTGTCTTCTACTTATATTTTATGAGTCACAGAAAGTCATATGCTGCATCCAATATGAAGACTAAGGAAATATTGCACCACGTGCCCCAGAGGAGAAAAGACATTCTATATTTTGGCAGCAGTGATGACTATAAGTGCATTCTTAAATGGTTTCATTTTATTTCTGAATGTTAACAGTTGCTCTTCCCTGGGCATAGCCCAATGTGAATTATAGATTGATACCATCACTCCATGACCAAAGTTTCCCCACATTTAGATTTCACAGGTAAATGCTTGGTTGCTTTCATGTGTGTGAGTTCACATAGGGTTGCGACTGCTTTATTTTGTTGCCTCTCTGTCTCTCCCATTAATCTACAAAAGAAAATTCATTTATTTATAAAATATGTAGAAAGTATATACTCTTGGGGGGTGCTCTGTGAGGAGTTAGTTATCTCGATACATTCAACACTGTCTTTACTTTTACTATTGTTGCATGATGATTTTGCGAGTGAATATTTGAGGACTTCTCCTCTGGAGTGTTAGCCTGTCAAGATGACCAATAACACGAATCACAGAGCAGGGCCTATTCACTAAGGCATAAAATGTCAGCATCATTCATGAGGTAAAGGTGTTGAGGCCCACTTCTACTTTTGAAGCAAATAGAAAGTTAATTCGGCACGATGAAAGAAGAAAGGCAACAACTGCCTTCCCATACTGCTTTGGAGAAACACCAACCGAATGGGCCAACCTCTAGAAGGAAAGATGAGTGACAATAACAAGACACCCTGTTCTTATGGGCTTGGGGATGAAAAACCTTGACCTTAGAACTTTTGAAAACTATGTGTGGAGCAGGGGACAATGAGAAAAGAAGATGAAGGGGTATGTAGCGTTGCCTTCAATTGGAGAGTCTATAATAGTCCTAGGACAAGCTAGCTAACCTTGAGTTAGAATTGACTCAAGAGAAATAGATCTGGTTTTGTTCAAGTGAACCTTTCAGCAGCCTTTTGCCCCTTGCAGCATTTACATCTCTAAGGATTTCCTTTCAGATTGTTGTCTATGTGGGGAGCAGGAGGGGAAGAGATGATTGGTATCATAGTGGATCCCTGGAATTCTGATTATTTCACTTTGAAGGCTAAACTCTTCTGGTGATTAGTAGGAAGAGCTACATGGGGAGGTTGCTTTATTTAGGGGCAAAGCAAATTTTGCTATGAATCCAGGGCAAATCGTATATGAAAGACAGGACTGAAGGGTAAGCAGAGATGTTAACAGTTCTACATATTAAAAAACAAATTAGTAAAACACTCTCTGTTATTGATCATTAATGCAGCTGGCAGCCTCGTCTTTCTCCTTTTGAACAGCTTACCATCTTGTGGTTAGGAGCCCAACACCTTTTTTACAATGTCCTCAAGACTCCTCTTTCCCATATGAGGGGCATCATTATGACAGCACAAAAAATGTTTCATCTTGATGGAGGAAAAGGGATCTATCAGCGTGTATATAAGGATTAAGTCAAACAAAAAAAGTTCTGCTAGGGTTCCAGCTCTTACATGTACCAATATATTTCAAGAAAGATGTATTTGTGTATGTCTCTGTCATCAGCAGATGATGGCAGACAAGGTCTTTCAGTAATACACTTGTCTTAGGCTGTTGAGGGTGCCTTCAGAAAACAAGTCTAAAAAAAACAGGGGCATCAGCCGGGCCAGTTACATTCAAGGCACAGAGGTTAGTGTAGGAGGTTATAGTGACTATGTTTGGAGAAACCGGCATGGTAATCTTGATAGATTTTCTCAGAGGACATAAGGCAATGATGACCTTTAAGGAAAATAAAAAACTTCATTGTTAAGAAAAAGTCCAGGAAAAGTACCACTAAGAAAAAAAATGTCCTCATTCTAACAATGCATCTACTCATTCTTTGATGGTAGCAAGTTTTGTCCTATGAGAATTAAGTTAGGAAAGCATACTGCATCCACTTTACAGCCTCAGTCTTGCCTCTTCAAGTCTCTCTTTGTTTTCTCAACTCAAAGAACATTGGAAAGGAATAGGATTTGAGTCCCCATGAGGATTGCAAAACTGCCCCTTTTTATGTGGTACCAGTTTAAGAGTATAGACTCCTTTGGACAAGAGGTAGAGAAATAGAAACACTGCTTTCAGAAGTACATAGGTCTCGTTGAAGGATATGTTGAGAACATTTAAAGGAAACACAATAGGAGACCTTCAAGATGATCAAAACTTCTAGTTGAAAGTCTGGAGGTTCAAATCCATCCACAAGGGACTTGAAGAAAGGCCTGGTGATCTACTTCTGGAAAATCAGATACTGACAATTCTAGAAGCAGAGTTATACTGTGACATTCATGGAGTTGCTATGAACAGGAACCCACTTTGTGGCAACCGACAAAGCACATACAAATACATGTTCCCCTTTACAAAAAGTGAACAATCAGCAAAGTAAGTTTCTGCTTAGTGCAGATGTTATAAGTCCTTCTGCTGGGCTATCAAGGTGTCCCAGAATATTTGATGCAGGGACTGTCCAAATTAAGGTTGAATAGTTTGTGCATCCAGAAAGAGCTGTGGCTGCTAGCTGTCACTGGGTTGGGTTCAGACTCAGGGCTTCTCCACACAGACAGGAGGGAACTGTGCTCCCTGGGGCTGTCAGGTTTGTCAGGCTTCTCTTCTGAAGCATTCTTGGGTAGGTTGGAGCTGTGGACCTTTTGAACATCGATGCACAGAGCCGCTTAGCCACTTTGCCATCCAGGAAACTTTTAGGAAAACAAGGGTTTGGAAATATCACTGGAAAGGCTCAGAAGGCATCTTGGGCTTTGGTCAGACTTTCTATTGTGGGGTTTTGTGGTAGGCACTTAACTTCTGTGGCTCTTCGCTTCCTCATGCATAAAATAAGAGCGTTAGATTGGATGACCTCTAAGATGTGTGCTAGTTCTATGATTTTATTAGTTTGGAATTCCCAAAATAGAAATAGAAAATGGTTCCTATAAAATTGTTTGGATGTCCAGAATGTGCGAGTAAACAACAACCACGGTCGAACCACGGTTTGTGCTAATCCCAAACCCTTTCAGAGTGGACTGGACCTTTCATGGCTTCCCCTTTCCCCCCATTGGATTACCTAGACTATTTTTTATTGATGTAAATAAAGACTCTCTGTCTCTCTTTTTAAATAAAGTCTTCACCTGCTGTCTGATTCATTCAGTGATGCTGTAACCTGCAGCTTGAGATATGACATTTCCTTTCATTCTGGTGAAATTGTGATGTCACAAACCTTGAATTGATGCATCCAGCTGAATGAAGCAAGAGGAGCAAGGTAATTACAAACGAGAATTCTCTTATCTATACACGTCTAGGTAATCAGCAAGGATGGAAAATGAAAGGCAAGCATGATACTTGGTAAAAGGAAATACAAGGGCCAGACAATGGCCCTTGTATTTTTGAGATTGCATCCTTTTTCAATGATTATAGCAAATGCTCAGCTATAACTCCAAAATGGAAGCATTCAGTCAAATCACGTGGTTTCATCCATGGCCTCAGATCCCCACATCTGTTCACCTTAGACGTGTTGGTTCTCTGAGTTGTCATAGAGTTGTGTGGACTCATAGTGACTTCATGGCTTGACGGCAGGGACTGGAATGTTCCAGATTCTCTGCCATCTTTGTCAGAATTGACATGTGTGAGAGAGTTCATGGTTGTGGTCATGGTAACCCTCTATCTTGTTGAGTGTCTTTCTTGTTTGCATTGATCCTCTACTTAACCAAACATGAAGCTACTTTCTAGCTATCATTCTCTTCGTTCTCATATCTAAGGAACATTCTGTATTTTTTCCAAGATGGACTTATTTCCTCTTCTGGCAGCTCATAGTATGAGTATTGTACAATGGTGGTTCTTAGTCAACACCACGATTAGAAGGCATATTTCTCTTCTTTTTTCATTGACCAGTTTTCACGTGCTTATGAAGTATTTACAAAGACCATAACCTGGATCAGACACATTTTAGTCAAATTGACATCTTGGTTGTTTCTTTTAACCTTACAGAAATATTTTTGCAGCAGTTTTGATTTATTATGGTTGCTGCTTCCATAGATACTGATTATGGATCCAAGTAGAATGACATCCTTGATGGACTCAATTTAATTTTTGCTTATTCTCATGCTGTTTATCAGTTCAGCAAACTTTTCCTGGTGTACGCAAAGGTCCCTAGATCTTCTCTCATTGCTAATTTGAAAATCAGAAATACTAGACTACTTATTTTGGGAATGTTTGGCATGTTGACCAGGGCATTGTATTCTCATTTAAGGAAGGGAGCATACTTTCACCTATATTTCTTTGAGTTTGTTTCTCTATCTCAAAACAAGCACAAGTTGACATTGAATGAGAAATGCATACCCTAAGAACATCAACTCAGAAAATGTTACCATTATTGTAGCCTTATGATGAAGGAACAAAAAGTAGCATCAGTGTTTTCTGGTTTTTGCTTTTGATATGAATTGTTGTTGACAGTGCTGGACATCCAATATCATTAAACCATGAACAATCAGACACCTTGATGGAGAGCACTTCAATTCTTACCGAGCTAAGAGAGATTACCTCTTTGGCTGATTGCTTGCTGTGACACCGTTTAGAGAGTTTTAGATCAGGACAATCCACCCAAAGTTAGGTCAGAAATTTGTAAAGTTAAATTGGACAGAATTTTTCAAGTTACTGTGGAAAGGACAGAAGGAATTGCAACTAACTTGCAAAATTTCTCTTACCCCCACCACACATTTCAGGCTGCCAGGACTTTCTTGTCCTGTAAGTTGAACATGCTTTCAGGTGAGATCACCTTCTGGAGAAGGGCAGCATCCTGATAAAGCAGAGCAGGTCCAGAAAGCAGCAGCAGAACCTCGGTGAGATGGTTTGACACTGTGGCTCTAACAATGTGCTCAAACTCAGCAATTGTGAAAATGTGCAGGGCCGGGCAATATTTCCTTTTGTTCTGCAGAGGGACTCTATGAACCTTTCTGATGAAAATGACCGGGCAGCAGCACCGAGCAACTACACCAAATGTTGGTGAGTGTCATCTCATCTCTCCTGCCTCCTGTTGACCCAGAACTGCAGGGTGGAACTTCCCCATAGAGTTTCCCAGGCTGTGATCTGGACCGCAGCTGACCACCACAGGTTTCTCTCATGCAGCAGTTGGGTAGATTTGAGAGGCTCGCCTTTTGGTTAGCAGGGGAGTGCTTAAGTAATGCAACACCAAGCTTCTTTAGGTTTCTAGGGGCATCTCTACTATTGTTTCCCAACATTCAGTTATTCCTCCTAACTGCTCCATATCCGAAGAGTACAACTTTTTTACTGTCCTTTTTTTTCAAGCATGTACATTGAATGGTTTCTAATAGCTCCTCTTTACTCTTCAACTCTGATCACTTGACAGTTCCTATTAATGTGAAATTCGAAATTATATGTGTCTGTTCTTCCCATTTCCTTAGCCAGCATTCACGATGAGGCCGCGCTGACTTTGACCATGACCCCTTCAGTCACCTTGCTGCCTCCAGAGGGTGGCTGATGTAGTCCTTTGTCCACAGGGTTGACAGATTCATTTGAATACAAGATTGCTTGATCATATCCTTTTACTCCATTTTCCTCCAATGGTTTATAGTAGTTAGAAACATGAAGTTCAAAGTGGTGAGCCTGGCATGGAGGTCTGTGAGGTCTCTGTGTTGAGTCTCACTCTCTCTGCATTCATCATATTAAGCTGAGGCTCCAGGCTGACTGGAAGTTAGTAAGTAGACGTTTCCTAAACATATTGTATTTGTCATTCCACAGGATTAAAAAAAAACACCTCCAGGTCTATAAGATAATACACAAAAGGAGAAGTGGTTAAAAAAATGCAAACAAAAATATTCCCTAACTAAGAAATATATGTGTGCGTATGTGTGTATGTGTGTGTGTGTGTGTGTGTATATATATATATATATATATTTATATATATATACAACAACTCCCTGTCATCGAGTTGATGATTGTTCATGGTGATCTGGTAGGACAACATGGAACTGCCCCCGTGGATTTCTGGGCCTGTACATCTTGATGGAAGTAAAAAGCTTCATTCTGTTCCAGCGGAGAAACTTGCGTTTAGCAACCCAACATGGAAGCCCACTCTGCACTGAAGTTCCCTGTATTAGAACACAGAAGAGAAAGTAACAACTGAAAGAAGTATTAAAGCTTAAAGTTCACTGTCACTGAGTTGATTCCAACTCATAGTGGAATACACATACTCAATACAGAATAGAGCTGCCCCTGTGGATTTCTAAGACTATAAACCTCTTCTCTGTTTTTTTTTTTAAGTTTTTTGAGTGGAGCCTTGCTCCTGGAGAGCTGCTGCTGGATTTGAACTGCCAAACCAGTGGACCACAGCTCAGCCCTCAACCACTATGCCACCGGGCCTCAGCCCTACTATAAACCTTTTCTACAGTCGAAGTCTTCCTATTTCTACCTAAGAGTGACTGGTGAGTTTGAACTGCTGACCTTTCTCTTCCTAGCCCAACTTATAAGCCACTGCACCATGAAACCTCCTCCAAACATGTTACACTTTGATCAATCACTCTGTATCAGTCACGATTCAGAGGTTCGATAGATGTAATATAAGATATGAAGAAGAGGGGATTTTAGGTGTAGAGTCTCCCACTTGGATACCTTCTTCACAACTTTTCTGGAAATTGAAGCCTATTATAAGAAAAACATAAGTTCATTTTAAGACCTAAGGGTAAGGTAAGCTGGGAAACCGGGTTAAGAAATGTACAGGTATAAATGAAGTGCGTGGGCAGGGAGAAAGCAAAGAGAAAGGGCTCGTCTAACTCTGTCAGAAAAATGAATACTAGAATTTCTGTCACATTATTTGGGGCAGCTTTTGATTGGCACTGTGATAAGACACTTCTAGAGCCAGAGGAAAAGAGCTGAGTCCAGATCTTTCGAGGAGAAAGTTGAAGGTGTCCTGAGGTTTCCCAGCTTGGACATTTGCGATCAACCCAGCTTCAGTGGAATGAGGGGAGGGAGGGGGGGTGTGCCAACACAAGTCCCCAGTGACACGTCCTCTCCTCACAGTGGGTCACTGTGTTTCTGACTCATGGGAACCCTCATGGGTCAGGGTGCAGAACTGCTCCACAGTGCTTTCCCTGCAATCATCTTTACGACAGCAGGTCCCCAGGTTTTCTGATTGTGGTGATATAGAGGTGCCGCATTTGCATTAGTAGCCAAGCACTGCTCCTGAGCACCATTCAGGTGACCTCCAATTGATCACTAGGGCCTGTGTCAACGAGATGCGCCTGGGTCAGACTATAGGTGGAACCCAGTCTATCAGTTGAATCCCATCCGAGGATACCTCCTTGGGTGTGGCTTTTTATGTGAGAGAGCCTGAGCAGGGGAAATCCTTGGAGGCTCTGGATCACCTTGTGGAGCTCGATCTTGCAACAGAATTTTTGATCTCCTGTGGTGTGGCTGGAGCCTTCAGCAGATGACGATGATGGGGGATTCCTTTGGGCTGACTTCAGATTGACATCGCCTCTGCATTTGTCTCTGTGGGAGAGTCTGTGTGATAGTTAACTTTATTGTGCCAAATAGGTTTCTGTGGCAGTCATCTGCTTATGGTAATTTTATGATTGAAATGTAGGGGTGGAGTCTAGCCTGTTAATCTGGAGATAGCCATTGAGTAGCCAATGAGGCCTCTATGTGGGCATGGCTTTCTCCTGAGACTTCTGGGAAGTCTCCCGATATTTCCCCCGTGAAGATGAGAAGCTATCTTCCCCAGTTGTAGGGAGTTAGTCTCAGAGGCGATGAGTCGCGGAAAAGATAAGATGGCAGCGTCCGAGAAGCTGGAGTAGCCGGCGGAGAGACCACACGGCTTTGCCCTGATGGAGCCAGACCTCTGAAGCTGGAGCGGCATGCTGTTGAAGGACCCTGAGCCCTGGAAGCGAGGAGCCATGGGAAGACACCTGCCAGAGCCAGAATTCTGCACCCACTGACCTGTGACTTCATGAGTCGGAAGGAGACTGATTTCAGGCATATGGGTTAATATTGGACTTATGACTTCTACTGGACAGGATTGGGATGCCTTCTTAGTATCACATTCCTTTTGTATATAAACCCTTTCCTTATATCGATATGTGTGTCCTTGAATTTGTTCCTCTAGTCTACCCGGACTAACACAGTTTCCATAGGAACATGTGGGCAGAGTTTAATCAGGTCGCAGCTTGATTGGAGGGCAAAGAGAGATAATTGACTTTCCCAGGCCTGTCCCCTTCTCTCTTTCTCCCTGGTAACCAGACCAGTAGTCTGCTGCCTGAGCTAGTCCTTGGCCTCAACCACGTGTTGTGCTGTGATGGATCCCATTGCCTTGCTGGACTTCCCCAGGTTCCATTGAGATCTGCTTCGCCACGCTGCTGGTCCAGAGAGTTGCAGGTTGGTGTATAACATTGTCTTGAGCACATCTGTTATCACTAAACTCCAGGGCTACTGACTTGCTTCCCCACCCTCCCTTCTGCTGCCCGTAGATAAACTTTGTCTCTCTTGCCTGATGGCAACTCCATTGTCTGCTTTCTTGATCTTGGACCTGCAACCTGTGTGAGATGAAGGACCTTCAGTATATTAACCATTCCATGAATGTGAGTTGAACTGAGCCCTCTGTTCTGCTGCGTGAACTGATTAGTCATTATATTCCTTCTTGCTGGATAAAACTATCCATATCTATATGTATATATAAATTCCTAAGTGTCCTGTTTTTTTTTCTCTAGCGAACCCCACCTAACACATTCTGCTTCCTCATCTTGCTTCCTTTTCACCAGCTTTCATGAGTTAGGACTTGAGTTGGTCTTGACTTAACCTCTGTACAACTCTGTAAGCCATTTATGGATCTAAAACTCTTTCAGTATACAAACACATTCTAAGTTCCAATCACTAGCAGATTTTTGTAGCTGTTACTTCTTACCTTGACTCGTGCCCCATCAGCAGATGAAGGTCCTGAATGCTTGGCCCCCAGAGGTTTTAGCTTACTCTCATCACCATGGTTGATTGTAGTTTGAGAAAGAAACTTCTCACAGTCTTATTTTCAGTCCCTCTGACTTAAGACCCATCTCACCCTCTCACATTATCCTTGAGAATGTTCTACTCCCATTCATCAGACCTCCAGTACCTGACAATGCTTCCAAATGCTACAGGAGGTTTTTAGCTGCAAATCTTCTGGCCTGGGGATCCGTGTCCTTCTCTGCAGCATTGTTTAGTCTGGAAGCTCCACTGAAACATGCTCCCTTTGGGTGATCCTGTTGGCCTTTGAAATGCCAGAAGCGCAACCTCCAACATCACAGCAGCACAAGCCCAGGAAGACAAACTGACAGATTGGGGGGAGAATAAAGATTGATATCTTAAGCATTAGTGAGCCAAAATGGATTTTATTGGCCAATTTGAATCAGAAAATCATGATTTAGAAATAGCACAATCAAGAAGAATAGCTTGGCCTTCATTGTCGAAAAGGACATTTCAAAATTCATCTAGAATTGCAAAGCTGTCTGTAACGATGATAGCTCTCAGTCTTCATTGAAATCAATTGAACACCTTTATTTTTCAGATTTATGCACTAATCACAAAAGTAAGTGAGGAAGAAATTGAATTTTTTCCCAACATGCAATCAAAACACATTGAAAATTATTGGTGATTGCAATGCAAAAGTTGGCAACTAAGAAGAAAGAATAATATTTGGAAAATATGGAATGTCTGATCAAAACAAATCTGGAGAACACATGATATAATTTTTCAAGATCAATGACTTGTTCATGGGAAACATCAACAACAAGAAAGGTGACTACACATGAGGACTTCCCACATGAGAGACACAGGAATCAATTGGACATCATCTCCATCTGTGAGATGACAGAGAAGCTCAACATCAGCAGCTAAAAGGGACTGCTTGTGGAATAGACCATCAGTTGTGTAAGTTTCAGATGAAAGCTGAAGGAAATGAAAACAAGTCCACTGTAGCCAAACAGGATGTTGACTCTGTCCTATCTTAATTTTAAGAACATCTCAGCAACAGGTTTGATGCATTGAGCACTAATGAGAGAAGATATGATGAGCTGTGGGAAGATTTCAAGAACCCCTTCATGAAGAAAGCAAAAGGATATCAAAAAGAAAAAGAAAAGAGATAGCAAAGTGGGTGCCAGAAAAGACAGAAACTAACTCTTAATCACAGAGCAGCTATGGAAAATGGAAAATGATGGAGGCAAAGGGCTGAAAAAAAAATTCAAAGGTCACCTCAGGACAACAAAGTCAAATATTATAATGAAATGTGAAAAGAACTGGAGTTTAAAAAGCAAAAGAAAGAACAAAGACTACCTTAAGCTGCAAGAACTCAAGAAAAAAAATTAAGTCTTTGGTTTTAATATTGAAAGAGTCTATGGAGAAAATATTGAATGATGCAGGAAGCATCCAAAGAGGATGGTCACTCTACCATGAGAAAATCAACATTCCACCAACTCAGGAGGTAGAACAAGAACAAGAAACAATGTTGCTGAAGGAAGTTCAGGTTGCATGGAGTGCATTAGCTAAATACAAGGCTCCAGGAATTCCTAGAGTACAAATTTAAATATTTCAGCAAGCAGATGAAGTACTGGAAGAACTTACTTTTCTATGCCAGGAAATTTGTAAAACAGTTCCTTGGCCAACTGGCTGGTAACGTTTCATATTTTTAACCATTTCACAGAAAAGCCACTCAACAGCTCAGGTTGAGCTCAGGCATGAAAGTAAAATTTTGCTGACGATCATCCGACAGTGTTTGCATCAGGACATTAACAGGGAGCTGCCAGAGATTCAGGCCAGATTCAGCGGAGGACTTGGATCAAGGTTTATCATTGCTGATGTCAGATGGATCTTGACAGAAAAAAACGTTTACTAGTGTTTTATTGATGATGCCAAGGCATTTGACTGTGCAGACTATAATAAAGGATGGCTTATAAACCATAAAAAAGTTCACAAAGATGGGAATTCCAGAATACTTTCTTGTGCTCATAAGGAACTCATACATGGATCAAGAGGGAATTGTGTGAATAGAAAAAGGAAATAACTGCATTGTCTAAAATCACGAAGGTGTGCATCCTTTCACACCGGT
>PVJH01018327.1:0-45482 GCA_004026705.1 Nesogale talazaci | reverse complement strand
AGCAGTACATTGACAGGGAGCTGCTAGAGCAGTGGTTCTCAACTTTTCTAATCCTGTGAACCTTTCATACAGTTCCTCATTGTGTGGTGACCCCAACCATAAAATTCTTTTCTTTTCTTTTTTTTTTTTTTTGGCATCACTGCTCTCTGGGGGGAGTGGGAGGCCCAGCCTTGCTCTTGGAGAACTGCTGCTAGATTTAAACCGCCAAGCCAGTGGACCACAGTACCGCACTCAATCACTATGCCACCGGGGCTCAGCCCCATAAAATTATTTTCACTACTACTTCATAACTGCAGTTTTGTTACTGTTATGTATCATAATGTAAATAGTTGATATGCAGGATGTATTTTCAGTGTTGCAAATTGAAAATAGTCAAAGCGTAGTGATTAAACACAAAACAATATGTAATTATATATTATGAATTATTTATTTCTAATGATAAGTACATGAAATTTTGTTTCAAAGCATGGTGTAGCATAGGTAACAGTCTTCAAACCAGGTACTCATATATGGACTTACCCACCTAGAGGTAGAGGAGTGGTGTCTCGATTCCTAAGACCATCAGAAATTATGTTTTACAATGGTCTTAGATGATCGCTATGAAAGGATCATTCAACCCTCAGAGGGGTCGCGACTCACAGGTTGAGAATTGCTGTGCTACAGGTTCAGGCTGGATTCAGAAAAGGATGTAGAACAATGGATGTCATTGTTGATGTCAGATGGATCTTGACTGGAAGCAGAGAATATTAGAAAGATGCTTACATGTGCTTTATTAACCATGCCAGACATGGGACTATGTGGATCATAACCATTTGTGTTTAGCTTTGAGAAGAATGGTTGGTTGCACTTACGTAGAACTTGCACTAGGATTGAGAGGCAGTTGTGAGAATGGAACAAGGGCATACTAACTACATTGTTTAAAATCAGGAAAGGTGTGTGACAGGGTGGTATACTTTCAGCATGTTTACTCAATCTGTATGTTGAGAAAATAATCAGGGAACCTGGATTCTATGAAAAAGTATGCATCATCAGGATTGAAGAAAGCTTATTTGCCACCTGTGATATGCAGATGACACATTTTTGCTTTCCAAAAGTGAGAAAAAACTTGAACCACTTGCTGATGAAGAGAAAGAATTTCAGCTGCCATATGGATTGCAACTGAATGTCACTAAGGCCAAAACTTCCTCACAACTGGACAAATAGGTAATAGCATGATAAATTCCTATCGATGATTTCTAATTCCATAGCATAATTTGCTGCAAAAACAGTTTTGTAGTATGTCAATGTTTTAAAAATTATTAGGACTTGTGTTGTGATCTAATACATGATCTATTATGGATTATATTTCATGTGTGCTAAAAAAGAGTGCATATGATTCTGTTCTTGGGTCTAGTGTCCTCTATATAGCTCAGAGATCAAGTTGATTAATTGTGTTTAGCCTTCTGTGAGAGAATGTCCAGTTGCCCACAGATGGGCTTTTGGTCCCCACTTTGCTATCCCCTTCATTCACAATGATATGATTTTTTGTTCTTTGATGTTTGATAGCTGATTCCCCTCAACACCTCATGGTCACTCAGGCTTCTGTACTTTTTTTTTTTGTGGGCTTGCTTCTCGGCTAGATGGCTGCTTGTTTATCTTCAAGTCTTTCAGGCCCTAGACTCTACATCCCCTGATAGTTGGGCACCATCAGCTTTCTTCGTCACTTTTGCTTATGCACCAGCTTTGTTCACAGCAATTGTGTCGGGATAGGCGGTGTACTTCTTCCATGTGGAATTTGTTGCTTCTCAGCTAGATGGCCACTTGAGTATCTTCAAGCCTTTATGATCTCAAGTGCTATACCTTTTGTTCACTGGGCACCATCAGCTTTCTTTTTCACATTTGCTTATGTACCCGCTTTGTTTACAGTGTTCATGTCAAATATCCTATTACTGTGGTTGTCTATTTCTTTGAATGCTGTGAGAATTTGATTAATGTAATTTTAGGAACTTTCATTGAGTGCATAGATATTTATTAAGTTATGTTCTCTTTTTCAATTGACCCTTTAATCATTACATAATGTTCTTTTCTGTTTCTTACGGTAGATTTTTGTCAATGAGTCTTTTTTTTATCAGGAATTAATATTATCATTCCTGCTTTTAAAAAATTGCCACTAGTTCAATATTTTCCCCATCTTTTGATTTTTGTTTATTTTTATCTTTGTGTCTAATGTATGTTTCTTGAAAGTAGCACTTTGATAAGGATCAATTTCCCCATCCATTCTGCTACTTGTTTTCTCTTGACTATTGCATCTGTTTATAGTCAGTAAATATTGATAAACATGAATTGATTGTTGTCATTTTGTTGTATATATTTTTTGTGGTCTTGTTAGTTTCTTTATTTCTTGTAGTTTCCTGTGCTGAGTTTATTTTGTGGGTTATCTTGTCATTTTCTTTTTGTTTCTGCAAATACAAAGGGACATGAAAAGACAGTGATTTGATGACATAGAAGAGGCGAGAAAAAAAACGAGAGGGTGGTGCTGTCAGGCATCCAAACAGATAAGTTTGAAAATGGTTTCCAAGAATGGAGTATCAGATTTGACGAATGTATGAAGTGTAATGGAGAGTACTTTGAAGGGGGTAAGGCTGTTTTATTAAAAAAAAATTTAAATACACGGCTTTGAAAGAACAAAACTGCAGTTTTTGGGAGGAGGCTCCCCCTCATAGTCATGGGAGTGCATAGAGGGGGATTACTGCTGGTGCTTGAAGGTGTGAGGATGGGGGCTGGCCACGCCTCTAGTCTCAAGGGTATTTTGTGGATCAAAGGAGGATCCTTCCTCTCTTGGGTCAGTGTGGCTGCAGACTAGAATAGTTTACTAAGGTCACACCTTGTGATAACTTGCTTCCAGTCCACCTTTTTATTCAGTTGGCCTTTATTTCATAGCCCAGAGATGTGTGGGGGCTTGTAACCAGCTGCTGGATATGGAAGGGTGGGGACTGTTTGCACCTCTGTTCACCAGAAGGCTGTAGGAGAAAAGGGGCCCCTCATCTTTCTTATTCTCAGCTTCCAGAAATTTCCCTGCTCTGTGGGAAGATCCGATTTTGATTGTGCCTACCAAAGCAGACCAGACCAATTTGGAATTTACCTTTTTGTTTATTCTTTAGATCCAGGTTCTGCTTTTCTTTTTCATCCACAAGTGGTATTTGGTTCATTTATTTGTGCTTTCCTCAGCGACTCAGACCTCCAGGATTTTCTTTTTGCTTGTTTGTTTGCTTTTTTTTTGGGGGGGTGGGGCGCATCACTGCGTTCTGGTGGGGAACTACCCAGCACTACTCCTGAGAGCCGCCGCTGGATTTGAACTGCCAAGCCCGCGGGCCACAGTCCCACACTCAACCACTTAGGCCACCGAGGCTCAGCCTCAACCTCCAGGATTTTCATCCACGTCTGTCCCTCATGTTTTTGTTGTAGAAGGTCTATGCAGTACATCTGTCTAAGCCACCATCTTGTTGGTGGTCCCATCTCATGTACTTTGGACATACGATCAACAGGGACTAATTCCTCGAGATGGATACTATGGTTGGTAAAGTAGAGAGAGAGAGAGAATGAAAAAGAGAAGGCCATCAATTATACATGTTGACACATAGCAATGATTTAGAGGACACTTTAGGGTCAAGATGTATTTTGTTCTGTTGTACATAAGGGATGCCACGACATGATGACACCTAACATCAGCATGGTCCTACTCACCCACTGTAGCCTTCCAATTAATCTACTGAACACTTAATGGGTTCTTTCTTTTCCTTTCTGTCTGGTAAGCACCCTTGCTTGTTCTCAGCTTTTGTCCCAGTAATTATAAACCTCCAACAATTGTTTTTTTTAATGTAATAGACTTTTAAAAAAAAACTAAAAGAATAAATCATTAGAATGCTCTTGTCCTCCCTAATGCCTACCCCTCCAATGCCCCAATGTGAAACAGACTCACATCCTATTTCAATCTTCAGTAGCCAGGAGGAGTACTTATCTCATGCTACTGTTCTGCTTTCATTGACAAGGATATGTTATATGATTTGGTTAGACTTTAGTGGGACACTCATTCCTGTCAGTAAATAAAAGTGTGTTTTCATGTTTGCTTAATTTGCAAGTTCAGCCAATACCGTTGTGTTGATACATGTCACTCCAGTAGGTCTGAGTAAGCATAAACAAAGCAAGTATTTTCCATTTGTTTTGTCCTGATGTGGACTCAGGGTGTGTTTTGTTGGTCTGTGGCTCTTGCTCATAAGCTGTTCTCATCTCTACAGCAACCAACTCCAGGGGTGTGCAGCCTCTCTACTCTTGTGGTTGAGGGGACATAGCTCTGGGGCTGCAGGCAGGAGGGTGGGGCCATCTCCTAGGACTCTTCCTTATCAGGAGGATACAGAGTCCTGAAAATTTCCCACCCCCAGAGTGTGTGTTTCCTTTTGGATCTCTGAGCATCTTTTGATCTTGAAACGAATCCATTTCTTCCTCTCGCTTTTCCTACTACCCACTCCCTCCCCCACCCCCTCTCTCCACCCATTTCAACCAATGGAGGGAAAGAAATTCCTCTGTGGGAGATAAGTTGCCACAAATAACATTTACATCAATTCTCTCTACAGGAAAGACCAGCAGACTTCTCATTAACCAGAGCATCTTCTATATGGATGTCAAGCAAGTCAACTGATTACAATGGAGAATTCTTTTACTATATTTACTCTTCCATTGGATGACAAAAAGGCATTTGAGGAATCTCTCTGCGACATTGCACACCACAACAAAGGCAAACCCAAACTCACTTCTATCGAGTTCAGGGAGACTCAGTGATCCTTTAGGGCAGGGCAGAACTGCCCCTGTGAGTTTCCAAGACTGTAACTCTTTGGTGTTGTTGTTTTTGTTGTTTTGTGGCATCACTGGTGGGAGTAGGAAACCCAGCCTTGCTCCTGGAGAGCTGCTGGATTTGAACCGTCAGCCCTGTGGGACGCAGTCCCGCACACAACCACTACGCCACTGGGGCACAGCCAAGACTGTAACTCTGGATGGGAGTAAAAGTCCCCGTGTTTCTTCTGCAGAGAAGCTGATGATTTTGAATGACTGACCTTGCAGGTGGTAGCCAACGTGTCAGCACAACATCACCAGAGCTCCTCAGCATGATACGGGGGAGCTACTTTTACTGCTCTGATCTCCTGGCGTCCTGGTCATGGAGTGGTTATGCATTTGGCTGCGATACCCACGGTCGGCAGTTCAAAACCACCAGCTGCTCTGTGAAACACAGATGAAGTTTTTCTACTCTGGTGAAGCGTCATAGAAACTCAGAAACTCACAGGGGTCGTTCTACCCTGTCCTATAAAGGGCCCTTGTGAATCAGCATTGACTCGATAGCAGTGAGTTTGGTTTGGGTGTCAGCAGATACCCATAGCACTTGTCTATTTTCATGCTGTAGTGACTTGTGCATTGGAAGTTTTGCCACCCGTCTTCCAAATGCCAGCAGGATCACCCACGGTAGACAGATTTCAGCAGAGTTTCCAGACTAAGATGATCTAGGAAGAAAGGCTTGGCGATCTCCTTTCAAAAATCAACCTAGGAAGACGTTATAGATGACCATAGAGCAGTGTCCTCTATGAGACTGAGAAATGAGCCCTTCAGGTTGGACACCACTCAACCATGGCCTCAAACAGATCAGCGTTCGTGGAGATGGTGCAAGGTATTTCTATGTGTGCAGAGGACACTGTCTCTCAGAGCTGACTCACACAACGACAAAGTACTCATTGCACTGATTGCCTTGTTTGCCTACCTTTGGTACTTGAGCTAAATACTGAATTCTACTCTGGAACATGGGGATCTCTGTCAGGGAGAGGAATCCCTGTCTAAGACGGAGGGCTGGGGAATAGGCACCTGCTTCTGATCACATAGGGTGGGAAGCCTTGCTTTGAACATTGACTTTGGGGCCAGAAATCTGACCAGAGGCTTTGCTCTTGGCCCTGGGTGGAATTTTCTCCTTTAGGGGCCTCATTTTCTTCTTCTTTCAATGTATTACCTTTCTCTCTCAGGTTGTTCCCAGAACCCACTGAGAGAGTGCATGGAAGTGCTTTGTGTACTTAAGACACTTCCCAAACAGGAATCTTTTTTTTTTTTTTTTTTGGCCTCAGGTCAGTCAGGGTTTCCAGGCTGGACAGAGCCTGACACTGTCTCCCGGCAGCCCTGTGGTCATGCTGACCCTCGCCCTTGTAACTCCTATTTCACCCAGGCAGTTTGGCAGCTTCCCAGGTGCCTCTGAGTCCAGGCAACCTTGGTGGCAATGAAGATGGAGTTGGTTCCGACCTGCTGTGGGCACCAGGCCCAGCTCTGAATGACCTAATCCCAGCTACGAGCATTTCTGATTGCTTGACCGCTGACCTCCTGCAGCTGGATTATCAGATGTGGCTTTGGGGAATAGGCTTGTTTATAATGCCCAAGACAAAGGGAGGAAATGGAGAGCAGTTAAAACAACAGTGCTTCCTGTTGCCCCCACCGCCTTTCATCCAAGGAGGTCACTACAAAGCAAGGTTCCTTGGCTTGGTCTGGTCCTGGTGGACGAGGTAGTAGCCCAGAGGTGTGATCTGAGGGGAAGGGAGAAAGGAAGGGCATCCACTCTGCAGGAAGGGCTCATTTAATCCCCATCACAACCCCACAGGACAGGTGTGGTTAGGTCCATTTATAGAAGAGGAGTTTCCAGGCTCAAAGAAGTTAATTAGCTTGCCCAATTCCCACAAATTCTAGGTAACAGTCCTGGACATGATTACAAACTAATATCTTCTTTTTGTCTCATATTGCTCTCTTCTTATTGGGTAAAGTAAGGCCTACCTCCTCTAAATGTTCCAAGCACTGTTCTTGAAGGTTAACATATTTGAGCTCCTGGGGTCCTTGTTACAGACCCAGAAAATGAGTTCTGGACAGACTTTTATATATGCAGAAATGAGGTCCGGAGAAACGAAACGGCTTTTTTCCCAGTCATACATCATTTAACATGGAACCAAGTTGGCCGATCATGTTGGTAAGTAACCCACTAAGGAGGAAGTCAATCTCCATATCTCTCAGAGAGGTCCTCTTGCACGGCTGCTGGCCCCTTAGACAGGGATGGTTTGATCCACCAGCCAATGCTGGGACATGAGCTGAGGACTTCCAGATTGTGATGATTCAAACCTTTCTGCTCCAGCGGCCTCCCCCCCGATCCTGTGTCCCTGCCATTCAAAATAATTCCTACTTCCTTTGAAATGGTTCCCAGCCTACTAAGAAGCTGCAAGGATGGTATAAAGGACTCCCCTTTCAGCCACTTCCACCGGATCTTCAAACACTACTCATTGTCTTGTCACCCCACTTTCTGGGACACCACTAGCTTTGTGCCAGGAGATGAAGGCAAGGGAAGATTGGAGGATATGGGAAGCTCTATTCCTTTTCACAACTTTATCGTTCCCTAGAAAGTAAAACATTAAAGAACCTTTCTTTTGTGTGTGTGTGCGTGTGTGTGTGTGTGTGTGTGTGTGTGTGTGGCATCATTGCCCTGGTGGGAGTAGGAAGCTGGATTTGTAAGGTAGAATTGGGATCGTGATCGTGGGGAAAGCATTTAAGAACTAGAGGAAAGTTGCATAGTTCATCATTGCTACACTGTACTCTGACTGGCTCGTCACTCCCTATGACCCTTCTGTAAGGGGCTGTCACTTCACCTACAGATGGGCTTTGAGTCCTGAACCTGTCCTCCCCCTCGTTTACAATAATATAATTTTTAGTTCTTTGATGCCTGATACTTGATCCCTTTGACATCACTTGCTGTTTTTTTTAAAAATCTTGTTGAGGGTTTTATTCATTCTGCCCTCCAGTTACCAAGCATTATACCCTTTTCCAGGGTCTGATCTCTCTCAAGGAGCCCTAGTGGCATAGTGGATTACTTGTTTGGCTGCCAAGAGCAAGGTTATCAGTTCAAAACCACCAACTGCTCCTGGAGGGGAAAGACAAGGCTTTCTATTCTCATGAGAAGTTGTGGTCTTGTAAACTCATAGGGGGAGTTCTACCTTGTTCTATAGGATGATTATAAATCAGGATCAACTTCATGGCAGTGAGTTTGGTATCATTTTGATTGGATTATTTCATCAGGATTGATGAAATGTCCAAAGTATGCGAGATGAAGTCTCACCATCCTTGCTTCTAAGGAACATTCTGGCTGGACTTCTTGCAGGAGATCTGTGGGTTCCTTCAGCAGTCAACATTCTTTAGTAGCATCATGATTTAAATGCATCAGGTGGCTGAAAAGGCCGTAGTTCGGGTGAAGCACATGTTAGTCCTTAAAGTAACATCCTTACATTTCAACATCCTTTTTTAAAACGTTTCATCACTTTAAATAAGTCACGTGCAGCAGATTGATCCAATGCAAAGAGTCATTTGATCTTTCTAGTGTTCTTCCATGTACATTGACTGTGGATCTCAGGAAGATGAAATCTTTGACAACCTCCATCTTTATTCCATTTAGCATGATGTTATCTCTTGGTTTAGTTGTGAGGATTTGGGGCTTCTTTACATTTGGCTATCATCCATATGAGAGCTGAAATCCTTGGTTTTCATCAGCCAGGGCTTTAAGGCCTTCTCACTTTCAGCAAGCAAGGTTGTGTCATCTATATATCACAGATCCTGAGGCCACATTCTTCTTCATAGAGTCTGGCTTCTCTGACGACTTGCTCAGCAGACAGATGGAATAAGTATGATGAAAGGATACGACCCTTTTGCATATCTTTCCTGATTTTAAACTCTGCAACATTTCCTTATTCTGTTCACACCACTGCCTCTATCCATGCACAAGTCTCACATGAGGAAAAGTAAGTGTTCTGGAATTACCCTTCCTTTCAAGGCAAACCATAGCTTATTAGGGTGCACAGAATCAAATCCCTTTTCATAGTCAATAAAACACGTATTAACATTTTCTATTATTCTATGATTTCAGCCAAAATCTGTCTGATATAAGCAATGATATCCCTTGTTCCATGTCCTTCTCTGAATCAGAGCAGTTCCCTGTCACTTTACCCCCACAACTGTGGTTTTATGATCTCCAGCCGAAATTGACTTGCATGTGATATTACTGATATCATTCTATAATTTTCATATCCTGTTGGGTTACCTTTGTTAGAAGTGTGTACAAATACAGATGTTTTCTAATCAGTTGGCCAGGTAGCTGTTCAAATTTTATCATCATTATTAATATTAATGCAGCATAGAGGAGACAAAAGACTCACATATACTCTATGCATTTTTACAAAATGTGCTGTAATCAAAAGATGCTTTAAAAGCCTCAATATTATCCCTAGAGTCAAACAAAAATTTGTCCTTTCTATTCTCATTTATAATCATACATTACTAATAAGTGACTTCCACTTGTTTTCCCATGGGAGAAAATCCTGAAGTACAATATTATATCTGTCTCCAACCTGTTTTTGCAGGGTGTCGTTAAGTCATTTCCAACTAATTATGTTCTGTATGTTACAAAATAGAACTTCCCTAGGGTTTTCAAGACCACGAACTTTTAGAAGTGGTTTGCTAGGTCTTTTTTTATGGTGCCTGTGTTAGTCTGGAAAGATTAGAGAAACAAATCCACAGAAACTCATATGAATATAAGAGAGAGTTCTATATAAAAGGTAAGTGTACATTAAGAAAGCATCCCTACTCAGTCCAGTCCAAGCCCCTAAGTCCGACATTAACCCATATGTCTGACACTAATCTGCTGATCTCCATCTCACAAAACACATGCAATGACATGGACTCCAGGTGGAAAACAGAATCACTGAGTGAGTAAGCATCTCAGCACTGACAGGGGTTTCCACTCGGCCACTCCAGCACCCAGGGCTGCATCAGGGTAACTTCATGTGGCTTTTCCTCAGGGATGTCTCACAGGAAGTGAGCCTTACCAACTAAAGCAGGGACCTGGCTAGGGCAGCCACATACTGTTTCAATCATCAAAGAGCAAGAGACAAGAGAACAAAAGGCAAGGCAAGGCTCACCAAGTCTTTTCACTCTCCACTCTTCAATTAATACCAAGGTTGACAAGGTTGACACGACAAACCTTAACTATCACTGTGCTTCTGGGTAAGTTGGAACTGCCCACCTTTCAGCCCATGGTCAAGTGTGCAACAGTTTGTGGTACCCAGGCATACTGTGTAGGGTTATATTAAAAAAAAAAAACCCAAATCGGATCCCCCCTGCCATTGAGTATATCTACTCCTCGCTATTCCAGAGGATAGAAGAAAGACACTGCATAGTGATTCCAAGACTGTGACAATTTCGAAGAAGAGCCCTGGTGGCATAGTCACTACATTGGTCTGCTAAGCTCAAGGTCAGCAGTTTGAACCTACCAGCTCCTCTGAGTCTTTCTACTCCCATGAAGAGATACAGTCTTGGAAACCCCCCAGGGGCAGGTCTACCTTGTGCTACAGGAGCTGTAGGAGCCAGGATTGATTTTATGGCCATGGGAATATTTATGAAAGCAGACTGGTACCCTTCTCTCTCCCTCAGAATGACGGGGGGATTTGAAATCCTGACTTTTCGGTTGGCAGTTGAACACTTTAACCACTGCATCATCAGAGGTCCTATAGAGTTCTCTAGGACAGCGTTATTCTGTTTCAACTACATCTAAGCACAGAAGTAAAAGAATTTCCCACTGTTTTCATTCCCTAGTTGCACACATCATTTCTTAGAACCAACACTATGACTCTCAAGCCGAAAGCAGCCCCAGGTTTCATTCCCGAGCCTCCTCCTGGGGCTAGGACCTGTGTCTCCATCTTTGCTCCCATTTCCTTCTCAACAGAAGCCGTCCTTTGATGGCTCCCTCTCAGGCTCCCTCCCCCGCCATCTTCCACTGTATGAAGTATGACAAAAATGACAAAAACATTCTCAAGGAAACTAGCTGCTGTGCTCACGGAGGCCACAGTCAGTGTCAGAGAAAGCAGGTTTTTGAGTTATTCATACTGCTTGCATGGAATGATTCCAAATCTAATCTGTGCCTGTTTCCCCCTTCCTGTTTTTGAATCCAGACACTTGCATTTGAAATATATTCTCCGAAGTTCAGAATCTTTAAGGGCCTATTGTCTTCGGTTTTTATTTTATCAATAATGGGCTTCTCTTTTAGCTCTCCCCCACTTTCATCAATGGGCCGAGGTGGCCCTAGGAGGAAAGGGAACCTAGGGTTTGCAGTACGGAACCTGACTCCAATTTTGGCTCTGTCAGTTATGACAAATCACGAAAGTTTTCCCAGCCTTGAGTCTTCATGTGGTCAGTGAAATTTCCCAGACTATCTCATTGCAGCTTATTATGAAGAATATCTGAAATAATATGTGTGTGTGTGTGAAAAGTACACTCACACACACACTCAGGAAAAAGATAAGGCTTTCTACTCTGGTAGATTTAGTCTTGGAAATCCACAGGGACAGGTCTGCTTTGTCCTTCAGGGCCACTATGAGGTTCAGTGGACTTGCTGACAGTGAGATTTGCAAGCCTATATGAACGTTGGAGGTACAACAACTGTAAGCTGTGCTTACTGCTAAGTGAGAGGTAGAGGGATCAAATCCTCCTAGGAGTTCTACTGGAGAATGACCTGGAGATTTGTGTATAACTTAGAAAAATCTATGGAACAGTTCGACGCTGTCACATGGGATTGCTCAGAGTTGAAAATGACTCATCAACATTTAACACACACACACACACACACACATTTCGTAAGGTGCTAGTGTTTCATAATACCGATTTAAAGGGTTCTTGAGTTTTTTCAATCTCTTTCTAAACTCTCGTTGCGCATCCATTATGTACTTTAAAGATGTGCCCTTTCCCCATGGCATGTGTGTGTGTACACATTGCCACAACAACACTTCTGCCTAAGCCTGTTACTCCTCCAATCCATGCTGCTGATTGATCCCGGGTGATTACAGCTTTTACTAGGGTTTCTTATACTGTGAAGCCAGGTGGCTATAAAGCCAAAGTAAAGCACTTTGTGGCAGTTACATAATTTGGCGTCACCTGAGGTTATTAAGTGTGAAGGGCGGGCGTCCAGCCTCTCAATCAGGTCACGGCCTGATGATGCCTCCTTGTGGGTGTGGCCTTCTCAGGAGGATTCTGGAAATGTTCTTTTTTTCCATGGAGGGGGGCCACCCTCTCCCTCTGCTTCACCTTCCTGTTGACAAGCCATGTGGAACCACGGTGAGACCTGAATGAGCCATGCAGCAGATCCCTGCATCAAGAGTCACACTTGGAGAGCTCGAGAAGCCACGTGCACACCCTGGCCAGGATTGAGCTGCTTCTACTGCCACTGGCCACTAGATCCACAAGACTTTCCACCCACTTGTTTGTGCATTCGGCATCATTATATGCGCTGTGTGAGTCTAAAGAGGAATTTATGGACTAGTATCAGACCTATGGGCTAATTTTGAACTTAAGGACTTGATACAGACTGGGCTTGGATTTTTTTTCTCAATATACAATTGCTCTTTGATGCAAACCTCTCTCTTATATACATATGAATGTCTCTGGACTTGTTTCTCTAGTCAATCCCTCCTAACATACCCTTCATTCTCCAGAATTTGTCTAACATTTTCTTTTTTGGTTTACAGGCGTCATACTTTGTGGGACTTCCTCTCTTTCCTTTCTGAATGTCACTGTTTGGCCTTGGCTGTGTGATGGACATCGGAGCCATAGCTTTTCCCCCTGCCTGCTGGAAAAGTCATCCCCCAGCTTTCAGGACAGACAGGGCTGGGCATGTAGTTCTGGAAGTAGGATGTAGACAGAAGTCATTAGAAGGGAGTTTCAGGAAAACTTTACAAGGGGCTAATTCAATAAATGCTTTTGCCCTTTTGTTTTCATCTTGCCTCTTACGTGGATAGGGTGGCAAAGAGAAGAAGGATACAGAGATGGAGGGAAGCAAGACAGAGTTCTGGTTTTCAACTCTCAAACTCCATTCCCAGTTTGAAATCCAGTGGAAGAGTCATGGTGGTGGATGGGAGGGAAACATTTATAAAAGCGAGAGACACTCCAAGGGCAAAAGTGTTTTGCTCAACACAGCTCCAGAACTGAGCTGTAAAGGGAGACTTCACTTCATCTCCCATGGCCCCCACTCCCACTGGAACTGGCAGAAGGATTTCCTAAAACTTTTAGTGCCATGAATTTTGGACAAGACCGCGCAGAAGTTGCAAGTTTGACTGCAAATCTATGTGTGGGGCTCTTAGCTAGGGCAGAAACGATGGCGCAGATGATTAATACCAGGAAAGTCCAGTCCACCTGTGGGTTTTCAGTTGCCGGCTTGTGACTCTCAGGAGATTTGAGGAGGGAAGTCAGATGAGAACAAGATCAAGATTATTAGGCAGAAAGAAATGGAGTGATCCTGTGGCATTGATGGCATGCTAGGACTCTTGAGCAGCTTCTTTCCGGTGTGAGAAAGACAAACTTCTATCTGATGTAAGTCATTTTGGAGGAGAGTCTTTGCTATTTTCAACAAAATGGAGTGTCTGCCTTGGGCAATGCAAATCACAATGGAATTATTCCACTTAGTTAAACATGCTTGTTAAAGCTGAGTTGAACTTACGTGCTTGTTGATAAGTTATCTGGATAATTTTAACAAGTGTCTGCGAAGGGACCAGGGAGCTCTGTTTCCTCCCTTCCTTTAAAGGCAATTTCCAAAGATTTTACTTCCTGGGTTAATATCATGTCTCTTCCAGTCCCAAGCCTCTTTTCCTGAGCTGTCGTGGAGGCATCCTTCCTCTCTGAGCAGTGACTTTAGGAGCAGGGATGATCCAGGGGTTCAGTTTCCACTTCCCACGCCGAAGACTTGGGCTTGATTCCTGGTCACCTTGCCTTGTGCATAGCCCACTCATCTGCCAGAGGAGGCTTGCGCCTTGCTAAGATAAGGATGAGGTTCCTGTAGAACTTCTCGATGAAGGTTTAGGAGGAGGAAAGGCCTAGTGATCTCCTTCTGGACATCATCAATGTAAACTGGATTACAGTGGCCTGCCTTAGTGCACACAGGGTCACCAGGGCCGGGGTCTGATTCAATGGTGTTCTTGCCAAGTGTCATTGAGTCTCTTCTGACCAACAGAAGGAACACTGCCCAGTCCCATGCCATCCTCACAATAGTTCCTGTGCCTGAGCCCATTGCCGCAGCCGTAGTGTCTCCATCTCCTCGAGGACGTGCCTCTCCTTTGCTGTCCCTCCACCATCCCTAACATGATGTCCTTCTCCAGACACTGCTCTCTCCTGACAACCTGTCCAAACTATGTGAGGTGAAGCCACATCATCCTTATCTGTAAGGAGCCTCCTGGCTGTCCTTCTTCCAAGATAGATGAGTTTGTCCTCTTTGCAGTCCATGGCACTTTCCACATTCTTCTGCAGTACTACGATTCAAGTGCACCAATTACTCTTCAGTCGTTCTCATTCAAGGTCCAATTTCACATGCATACGAAGCCATGGAAAGTCCCAGGGCTTGGGTCACGTATACCTTTGGTTTTCATTACCTTGAAGAGGCCTAGCGCAGCAGATTCACCCAATATGAAAAGTCCTTTGATTTCTTGGCTGCTGCCTCCATGAACCTTGATCGTGGATTCAAGGAAGAAACAAATTCCTTAATACCTCCAACCTCTTCTCCGTTGATCACGGGGTTACCTATTGGTCCACTTGTGAGGATTTTGGTCTTCTTTGCATTGAGCAGTAATCCATACTGAAGGCTACCATCCTCCATCTTCATCAGCAAGTGCTTCAAGTCCTCCTTGCTTCCAGCAAGCAAGGTTGTATGGCAGGTTATTAATAATTCAGTAGCCACTAGCATACATGTAGTAACAATACAGGGTGCACCAGAGGATCTCTAGTTGCAATGTGGTTTGTTTCTTTCTTTCCAAGTCATGCCCTCCAAGAACACTGGTCAGTTTTGTCTTTCTGTCTACTTTTCACCTGCCTCTCTGACCTTCAGTGTCCTCATCTTCAAGGACTGGATTAGAAGTTCTTCACCTGAGATTCATGGACCTTTGGGGGGCACCTACTGGCAGCATTGAGAGATCCGTGTCTCTTGCAATTGTGTGCAGTGATTTGTGTCTATGTGAATGCACTTTTGCTTGTGTTCAAAAAAGGAACCCCGGATTTTCATCATCACTTTGTTTAGGAAGTTTTAAGAGTTCCTTTTCCAGAAAACTCTGTAGCCCAGACCATCTTTCCCTGCTAACTCCTCATTATACTGGAAGGCCCTTTAGCATTAGGCTCTTCCCTTTATGGCGAAGGTAACTGAGGAGTAGAGGTGTCAGGTAGCTCTGCTAGTGACTGGCTACACCAAGGTGAGCTTAGGAGTCCCTCCCCAAACCACAGGTACACCCCTGTGCCAAAAAAAAAAAGAGACCCCAGAGGCAGGAGTTCTGCCTTCTTCCCTGGATTATATGTGTGCTTCTGTCTTAAATGTCTAGCACAAAGCAAGCACTCACTGTTGGCTCCAACTGGCTTTAAGCCTATTAAGAAAAGGCACGACTCTTGGAAACCCCCTTTTCCCTTTCAACTGGTAAAGGGAGCCAGAACTTGGAGCACTGGAGAGTGGCTGCTGGGCTCTGCCAACCCGCTTCGGGGTTTCCCTTCACCTGTCCCCATTCTAGCATTCAGATCTGGAGGGATTTGATCCACACATGTGCTTTTACTTAAGAGTCGTTCACTCCTCCGGGAACCCTGGGTAGTGCCCAGAGTTCCTGTGCTTGGCGGCGAAGCAGAAGGGTAACAAGCTTCTTGGCTGGCCAACAGGTTCATCTAGAGACTCAGAGGTAGAAAGTTCTGGAAAATAGTTTCCAAAACCTCCACCAGCGAAAACCGCATAGAGTTCAGGAGCGGCCATGCGTTTGAGACAGCTGACTTGATGGCAGCGAGTGTCCCTGGCAAACTCGTCCTTAAACAATGATACTGACAATGACGGCCGATCCCCATGCCCTGTGTAGCCCCCGATGGCTCTCTTACATGACAAGGGTCTGGTTCTCTCTGGAGGGGATGTGTGGTAAACATCCCCCCCCTGTGGGCTTGTGCTATCTACACGAACTTCGCTTCTTCCAGCTGCTCTTACTTAGTGCGCAGCCCTTCTCCGAGGTTTCCCTCCTAGGTCTACATTCCTCCTCTTCCTGCGCACCCCCTCTGAGGTCTAGCTTTGATATTCTTTCCACTCGATGTTTTTCTTCTGCGAAGCCCAGCCTCCATCCTGCCAGGGCAGACTTCTCTCGTTCTATTTATTCTCTTCCTGAACCCATCTTTCTTGCTGTCAGTCCAGCGACCATCCCCTCACCCGGGCTGAGCCCGTTTCCAGGACTTCAGGACCGCCGACACCAGCTTCCTCTCTTGCAGGCCCACCCTGCCCAAGTCCTTCACAGCAGCTGTCACCTTTCTGAGCATTTCCTGCTTCTTCTATTTTTTTTTCTCCCTTTACCCCTTAATCTGTTTTTCTCTGCCTCCCTCCCTCACCACCCACACACAGCTGGAATGTCTCCTCTGTTTTCCTTTCCTGCTTCCTCCTAAAATCCCCCTCCACCCCCTTCCACGCCTTTCCCCTCCTTTGCCTTGCTGAAACTAATAGCACAGTTGTTGGTCCCAGTCAATCTTCTGGCCTCTCGGATTCAACTTCCACTCAGCCACTCTTTGGAAGAAAGATGGGGCTCTCTACGGCCATAAAGAATTACAGTCTTAGAAACCCACATAGGATCCTATAAGGTCCCTATGATTTGGCATCAGCTGGGTGGCAGTGAGTTTGATTTTTTTAATGTGATGGTGCTACGTGTTGGCTGGAACTCCTTCTTCCTGACACTAATGATGTGGTCCATGGTTATTTGCTCCCTGAGACAACATCCTACTGTTCAGCACCTCAAATGAATTTCTTTACAGTCCTGTCCACACCCCAAGGGCACTGATAGCCTCAGAAAAACAACATCATAGCTCCCTGTCAGTTCATTTCATTTCCAAAATCCCTGCTGGGTCCTGCCCAAAGTGAGAATAGAGGCTGGTCAGAGGGGTGTCCAAAAGTAGGCCTCCGACTTGAGCTCACTCATGGGGCTCAACTGAGCAAAAGCTTTCTGTGTTTGCAGTGTCTCTTGCTTTATCTAAGAGCTTTGCCCCTGCTCATTAACCCTCACTTGACCCCAGACTGGGCGTGGACTGTTGGAACCCAGAACACTGCCTTCTTTTTTTTCCAACTCTTCACCTTTATTCTCTTCCCTTTTCCTGGCCGATAATTCCATGCATACAGAAGCATCAAACTCACTCCTTACTTCACATCCTTCTCTTACGGTCCTCACTTTCCCAGGTGAGCACTGGGAGTGGAGGGGTGGAGTCTAGTCCATCAATCTGGAGCTAGCCAATGAGGCCTCTGTGCAGGCATGGCTTTCTCCTGAGAATTCTGGGAAGTCTCGCAGTGTTTTTCCCTATTGGAAATTAGAGACTATCAACTCAGTCCCTCGGAGACGTACTACTGACAAGACACATGGTTGAGTTCCTTGGAGATGCTCTACTGACAAGTCAAGATGGTGGCATGCTGATAGACCCTAAGTTTTGGAGAAGCCGGAGGAGAAGTCGTATGGGCTTACCCTGATGGAACCAGACCTCTGGGACTGGAGAAACCACATGGAGACCCCTGCCAGCACTGAGATGCTTCTACCGCAACTGGATACACAAGACTCTGCACCCACTGGCCTGTGATTGTCCTGGCATCATTGCATGTGCCTCGTTAGTCTGAAGAGGACTAATGGATTGGTCTCAGATGTATGGGCTAATATCAGACTTATGGACTTGGACTGGACTGGGTTGGGATTCTTTCTCAATGTTCATTCCTCTTGTATGTAAACCTCTCCATTATATATACATGTGTGTGTTTACAAATTTGTTTCTCTAGTCTGCCCAGACTAACACAGCTTTAGAAAACCTGCTCTCTGGCAAGGTTGGCACCCTTCCTATCTTATCTTGTTCAAAAGATCAGTAGTTTCCCTAACATGGTTTGGAAAGAGAAGAACCATGAGGAATATATGAGTAAATGAAACCTACACCCCATGCATCCATGATTGCTAATTGTTAGGCCTTTGGCTTATGTTACAGCCTTTCTTCTTGCCCTATTTGAGCTGTAGGAATAGGACAGTTGTCCCCTATTATCCCTTACAGAATGCACAGGATGGAAGATGGACTGGCAAGATCCTGGAGTCTTTCTTTTCCAGGCGTTTTCATAACACAGATTCAATTTAGGAGTCTTTGGGAGCTCTCCATTGCTCTCGTTGGCTGGCTTGCCTCTCAATTAGAACACCTTATGTTTCAAGTGACAGAAACTCTGATTCGAATCAGAGCCATTAAACCAACAGCAAATTACAGGTCATATAACTGAAAAGTCAAAGGGCAGTTCTGGTTTCAGAATCAACAATCCCATCAGAACTTGGTTTCCATTTCTCTGGCTTTTCAGTGGAGACCCCTCCCTGGACCAGTGGAAGAAAGAACCACTTGTCCTGGAGAACCTACCCAGATCCCATGAAAACATCAAATAGAGTGATCCACTGTCTGTGGACACTGGATCCACAGGGGACTGAGTCTCAGTCTGGGACTGAGAGGTGTCTTGGGATGTATGTTTTCAATACTAACATTGGGTCAGGTAAACCAAATGGTTGCTCACACTAACTTGCATGATACCTGCTTTGTCTTTCTTTCTCCCTTTGCCACTTTACTACAGTGCCCTTCTTTACTTGTTCATGGATCTCATGTAGGAACACATTGGGTTTTATTCCCAACCTTTTGGCCACTCAGACTTCAGTAGACAGAGACTTTTGGTTTTTCAGTTGAGGTACCTGGCATTAGAGCTAGTCTCACTGAGCTCTTCTCTTTCATTCTGATTGGGTAATCCAGCATCCCCATGCATAAAGTGATGCCAGGTTTATGAGCATACAGTGAACTTGTTTCTGGAGCAAGAATTTCTTTTCTTACTGCTCGCTCACCTTTTATTCTAGACTGCCCTTTCCGTGTGTGCCCCCTCTGGGTGAGTAGGGTCACCTTCTATCAGATTCCCCAAACCTGACACTTCAAGCCATCTTGACCCTCACCTTCTTGTACAGCACCCACACAACCTCCATCACCAAGTGCTGCTGAGCCACCTTCTCAGCCTTGCCTGGGTCTGCTCCTGGTCTTTATCCCCCTGCAGTTAACCTCATTCAACCTCCTTCCTTTCTCTACTCTCCCAATACCCTATCTGACTACCAAAGGGGCCCTTTTAAGGCAATCAGGATGAAATATTAGGCCCTTCATAACCTGGCACCTGCAGACTTCCCCATTGGGCCTCCTCCCTACATTGCTGTGTGAATGGTGTCCTGCATGGCCCTGCTCTGCTCTCTCTCTCTCTCTCTCTCTCTCTCT
Source organism: Nesogale talazaci (assembly GCA_004026705.1). NCBI lineage: Eukaryota > Metazoa > Chordata > Mammalia > Afrosoricida > Tenrecidae > Nesogale > Nesogale talazaci. The sequence goes on along the minus strand of PVJH01018327.1, from coordinate 26,099 downwards.
CTCTCTCTCTCTCTCTCTTTTCTGCATGCTTTTGTCCCGCCATCGAGAGAATGCTGACTCATAAGGACCCTACAGGATAGGAGAGAGTTGCTCTAGTGTGTTTCTCAGGCCATAACTCGGGAGTAGAAAGGAAAGAGCTTGTAAGATCCTTGGCTCTTCTTCCCAATGTAGGAAGCCGTAGTGGATTATGCTTTAGGCTGCTAACCACAAGAGGATGATGAGGCTTTCCATTCTCAGAAATAGTTAGTCTTGGAAGCCCACAGGGACAGTTCTATTCTGTCCTGTAGGTTCGCTATGAGTTGAACTCTATGTTACGCCAATCGACGTTGGCATCCCCTAGACTCAGCAACCCATCACATCAAGGCCTTTGGTTATGTCTAAGCAATGCTGGCCTCAAATATAACAATTGCGAAGATGGCGCAGGACCGGGCAGTGTTTCATTCTATTGTCCATGGAGTCTCTATGAGTCAGCGCTGACTTGAAGGCACATGACGACAACAGCAGTGACAACACACGTCCATAATTCTTCTCCACGAAGATAATTTTGATAGATTTTCTAGAATGACAAGGGGCAATCATGAGAGCTTATAATGAAGAAGTTTTAAGAAAATTGAAAATTGCATTGTTGAAGAAAAGGTCAGGAAATTCATGTTGAAGCTTCTTCTTCTTCTTCTTTTTCTTCTTCTTCTCCATCTTTTCTAACAATGCGTCTGCTCATTCTTAAAGAGTAGTATTGCTGGCTCGAAGTTTTGAGTCCCTCCACTCCTTGATTCTTAATCACTTGCAAGAAGATTTTAGGAGAGGGACAAAATGCTGACCAGAGTCAGAGAAAAGGATTGAACAGAGTGAGTGAGCCTATTGAAGGAGCTCCTTTGGAAATGAATGCCAAAGAGTCCTTCACTAGTTAGACTCAAAGACCTGGGGGAATGGAGAGAAGGACCTTTTATTCTGCTAAAGGCAGAGCTCCCACCACTGGCTGGCCTTCCAATGGGTCGTCTGCTCTTGGCTGGTTCTCTATAACAAACTTCTGCTTTTCAGGAATGGGCCTCCTAGCATCCTCTGCACCTCAGAATTCATGCTGTGCCCTTGTTTCCAGACCTAATACCCACGAGTCTAGTCCACCTTTGGGAGGGAAGAGTGAACATCTCATCGTTACTCGCCCCCCACAAGCCTTTTCTCTCTCTCTGGTCTCTTCTATTGATCAGGATAAATGTCTTACCTGCCCTTTACCTTGCTTTGTGTGAGGGTTCCTGCCGTAATCACCTCTTTTTCCTTTGCCTATTTTATTCCCCCCACCACAAACAGATCTATTGGCCTATAATTCATATATCATAGAACTCAATAGCTCAATCACACCAAAAAGAGTTGCACAATCATCACCACCGTCAGTTATAGAACATTTCCTTCATTCTTGGTTTTTTTTGCTTTGTTTTGTTTTTTGGGGGGCATCACTGTCCTCTGGTGGTGGGAGTAGGAGGCCCAGCCTGTGCCCCTGTGGAGCTGCTGCTGGAATTGAACCTCCATCCCAGGGGGCTGCAGTCCTGCGCACAACCACTACGCCACTGGGGCTCAGCCTCCTTCATTCTTATATGCATCAATGTTTGCTCTTGCTTCCGCTGCCATACCCCCAAGGAACCATTAACCCAATTACTGTCTATAGATTTACCTGTCCTGGATTTCATATACACAAAAACATTAAAAGACAAACAAAACTAACAAGAATAAAAAAGTAAAACAGATAAAAACCTTAGAAAAGAGCGGAAATTATTAAAAAGTGGAACAAACTTAAAATGATCTGCAATTAGGTTAGTTACATAATTCTGAGAGCTAGCGGGACTAGCCTCCATGGTCCATGGTTCAAGGAGATTCACCAGGGGGCCTATGGCACTCCACATGTATTTCCCCTTCACTTTTTTTTAAAAAACTGAGTTTTTAAATAGGTTAAAAGGGAGATCAAATCATAAGATATTACATCTCGACCTACCTACATCTGCCATAATCGATGTTACTATCTTCTCTGTCAGAAAACACAGCCCTCAACTATGATCTCAGGGAATTCACAGGAGGCTTAATCCATGTGTGGATTCCCAAAAGGGAGTGTGGGCAATCACTGTCATCCATAATCTTCTATACACCAGGTGTTCACAAGTGAAGCTCTGATTCCATCCCTTCCTTTAGATTTGAATTTTATTATTTACAATTCTTGGATCACACAGGTTGGTGTGCTTCTTCCACAGGTGGTGAACTTAGCTGACACATCATTTAGATGGCTGCTTGTTTAAAGATAAGTCGTTAAGCCCCAGATCCTCTTCTGTTATGAGAGGTGGGTACCTTCTAGGTTTTTCACTAGACTTTCCTATACCTTCCATGATCTCTGCATGAGCTCGAGCAGCCAGCAGGGGCCTATGGCCTAATTTCTGCGGTTTTTTTAATTATCTGTTTTACTTTTTTATTCTTGTTAGTTTTGTTTGTTTGCCCATTTCGGTCTAGTTAACATTCAAATGAGACAGGAAGTGAAGTAAAGGTGAAGATTTGGACAGAGCATACATAGGTCCTATTACTTTACCTTGTGACTATTTCCCAGAACCTCTTACTGCCTCCAGAGGAAGTTCCCAAGAGTCCTGTCTGTGCATAAACTCTTGAAACCACTTGGTATGCATATTGGAGAGAAGGAATACCAACACTGGCCATCCTGGCTTGGAAGGATTTCTTCCTCCTTAGGAATTTCTTAATAAAATTCTTTTTCAATGTACTACGTCTTCCAAAAATAAATCTTCCTCTTGCTAAGACAAGAATCTGAATTCCAATACCAGTAGCAAGGTTGTTCTATGAGAATTTCACTGGAAAATCTTACCCTACCTACCCTACAGTCCTGATCCTGCACCTAAGTTTTATTTTTGTTACTGTTTTTAAAATGTAAAGAGTATGAATAAAGAACGTCCTTGGTATGTCTCAAAGTTGCCAGTACTTTGGGCAGTATATGAATCAATTTTGATATTGCATAAATCAAGGAGCACAGGATTTTAATAGCAATATCTTTTGCCTTGCCATCAGATTTTAAAAATCATTCTAGAATGTGAATATTTTGAAGGTGGGTGCTAGTTTTATTTCTAGAACTGAGCGAAAAGTTTGACACACAATAACTATTCAGAAATTTTTGTTGGTACAAAAGTGAATGAAGAAAAGTTATTAAAGAATGAAAAGCCTAGTGGGACCAGGGATTTAGAAGCTTAAAGAATTCAAAGTAAATAATGCTTCTTCAAAGGAAAATATAATGCTTTTGTTCCTTTCCACCCCTGGCTACAAAAGATCATATTTCATGATAGCTCTGTATGCAATGACATTGCATCTCTTTCTGGGCTTTCTGCTCTTGCTGGGATCAGACGGTTGCTCATCTCCCTGTGATAACCAGTGTGGCACTGGTGGTTTTATATGAGTATTACCTCACCTTGCACAAGTTCCTGGGTGCAGGCCATCATTGCTGTTTCAGCTTGTTTTCAGGCACTTGAAATTCAAGTTCTTATAGGAAATTATTAAACTTGACTCTGCGTATGAAGAGCACCTGGTAAAGTAGTGGATTGCATTGGGCTGCTAAATGCAAGGTTGGTAGTTCAAAACCACCAGGTGCTTCTAGTGAGGAAGATGAGGCTTTCTACTCCCATAAAGAATTATAGTCTTGGAAACCTCCTGGATTGCTATGAAATAGAATCAACTCGATGGCCGTGAGTGAGTAATATAGCTATGATTGTACCACCTTAAGTTATATATGGAATCTTGTCAGTTACACACAGTGTAGGCACATGTTTTCCTGAGAGACAATCACTAGTTTCCATCAGCTCCTCTAAGGAGTCCTGGTGGCACAGTGATTAAAGAAGTAGGTGCTAACCAAAAGGTTCAAACTCATCAGCCCTTCCACGGAAAGTAGGTAGAACACTTGGCTTCCATTAAGATTTATAGCTTTGTAAGAATCTCAAGGGATCATCCTACCCTGCCCTATCAGGTTGCCATGAATTGAAATTGACTTAACAATAGTAGGTTGGGTTTGGTTTTTGACTCTAAGTCCTATGTGTTCCAACCTTAAGAGTGATGACTGGTGAAGCAGTAAACAAATAGAGAGGTTTGCATAGATGCCCCCAATCCCAACTAGAGGGATACGTCTGCCTCCCCCAGCCCCAGAAGAATTCACTTCAGAGATCAGCACTGAAGCTACAGCCAGAGAAAGGGGTGTGTTTGATCAGAGCACACAGGAGCAAATGGAAACGGAAGGATTGTGGAACACATCCTGGCCTGAAGACAATATTTCTGCTCAAAGCAGTCAGTGCACAGACCATAGAGTCGGGCCCACCACAAACAGGACGTCCCCCATGGATCCATAGCACTACAGGGGGTGGGACGACACTGAAGGTACAGTGCAGGAATTGTGCCCCGATCTGACCCCACCACACCGGGGCAATATGCTAAGGGTGTGCAAAAGAACAGCAAGGAGAGCAAAGTAATGAATTCCCCAGGAAATACTAAAAACAGACTTTGGGGATAGAGGTTTGCCACCACATCATACTCAATTGGAAAGCACTGCTCAAGGTCAACAACCAGACCAGGAACTATTAATAGGCTTTTCTTTTTTTGTCCTTGGTTTTATTGTTGTTGTTGTTTGGAGGTTTTGTTGTTGTTGTTCTCTGTCTTGTTTTTGTGCTTATTATTGTTTCTGTATGTCTATCTAGATAAGACAGGTGGGTTAAACAATCTGGAGGAGAAAACAATGGGACAGATGGTTCCAGGGGGATATGAGAGAGGGGGAGGCAGGGGAAAAGAAGACGGGTGTCATCCAACCCAGGGACAAGGGAACAAGTAATCCAAAATCGATGGGGAGGAGGGTATAGGGATGTCTGGTGGGGGTGATCAAGGCCAATGAGCCAAGAGGAGTTACTCAAACCCTAATGAAGACTGAAATGATAGTGGGACAAGTGGAAAGTAAAAGGAAATAGAGGAAAGAATTAGGAGGCAAAGGACATTAATAGAGGTCTAAATACAGGCATGTGCATATGTAAACATATTTATATATAATGATAGGAAAATTGATCTATATTTATGTGTTAAGTATTAAGATTAAATACCAGATGGACATTGGGTCTCTACTCAAGTACTCTCTTAATGCAAGAACACTTTGTTCTAATAACCTGGCATTCTGTGATGCTCACCTTCCTGACATGATCACTGAAGACAAAGTGGGTGCATAATCAAATATAGTGAAGGAAGCTGATGGTGTCCAGATATCAAAAGATAAAGAATATGGGGTCTTAAAGGATTGAAAATAATCAAGTGGTCATCTAGTTGAGAAGCAACTAAGTCCATATCGAAGAAGCACAATAGCCTGTGTGATCATAAGGCGTTGATGGTATCAGGCCATAGTATTAGGCAACAAAGACCCAGAACAAAAAAATCATATCAATGTGAATGAGTGGGAGTGCCAAGTGGAGACCCAAAGCCCATCTTTAGACAATTGGATATCCCCTGACAGAATGGACATAAGGAAGAAACTAGCCTGTCAGGGTGAAGTATAGCACTGGTAAAATATACAATTTTCCTCTAGTTCTTTAATGCTTCCTCCCCCTCACTATCATGATGCCAATTCTACCTTACAAATCTTACTAGACCAGAGCATGCACATTGGTATAGATAAGAGCTGAAAACAGGGGGTCCAGGACAGATAAACCCTTCTGGACCAATAATGAGAGTAGTGATACCAGGAGGGTAAAGAAAAGGTAGGGGGAGAAAAAGGGAACTGATCACAATTGTGGTAGCTCTATACTCTGTTTTTCGATTTGAGAGGATTGTGAGTGAAGAAGTAGAGTCTAACCTGTCAATCATTGTGTAGCCAATGGGGTCTCTGGCCTTCCCCCTGAGGATTCTGGGAATTTCTCTATTTCATTCTTAGAGGCAGAAGGCACTATCTCTTTCTCACTCCCTTGGAGATATTTCTGAGGAGAAGCTACATGAAGCTATCCTGAGTCAGTCAGAGTTGCAGAGTCAAAAGAACCACATGGAGACCCCTGGCAGCACTGAGATGCTGTCACAGCCACTAGATCCTCAACACTTCCCACCCACTGGCCTGTGATCTTCCTGCATTTGGCATCATTGCATGTGTTTTGTGAGTCTGAAGAGGACTTTATAGATTGATATGAGACATATAGGCTGATATCAGTCTTAGGACTTGATCTAGTCTGGGCTGGAACGTTTTCTCAATATTCAACTGCTCTTGTATATAAAGGGTTTTCTATACACATATGGGACACATAGAGTGTCTCTATGAATTTGTTTCTCTAGTCTCCCAGACTAACACAATGATCTACATATAATCCCTTCTCAGAGGGATGGACAACAGAAAAGCAAGGAGTCATCAGTCCGTGTAAAACATGAATAAATAACTTATAAATTATCAAAGATTCATGGGGGCGGGAGCGAAGGCAGGGAGGGAAAATTGAGGAGCTGATAGGGCTCAAGCAGAAAGAAAATGTTTTGCAAATGATGATGGCAACATATTTACAAATGTGCTTGACACAATGTATGGATGTATAGATTGTGATAAGAGCTGTATGAGACCCTAACAAAATGAGTAAAAAGACATGAAATAACAACAATAATATATAATTGATGAAGGATTCATGAAGGTGGGGGTCTAGGGGGAGGGAGGGGAATAAAAAGGAGCTGATACCAAGAACTGAAGTAGAAAGAACGTGTTTTGGAAATGTTGATGGCAACATATTTGCAAGTGTGCTTAATACAACTGAATGATGCATTGTCATAATGTTTGTAAAATCCCCCCCCCCAATAAAATGATCAATAAAGAAATTAAAGAAAGAATAATGACTGGATGGAAATGTTGGGAAAAAGCCTCTGGGCACATGTGGACTCCTTAGCCCAATCTCTGCTGTTACTGTAAGGTGCTATCAAGACACATCTGACTCATAATAACCCCATGTACAACAGAAGAAAACCCCACTAATTCCTGTCACAGCCTCACAATTGTTGCTTTATAAAGTCCATTGTGGCAGCCCCTGTCCCAGTCCATCTCTTTTTCATTGTTCTTCTGTTTTGCCAAACATGACGGCCATTTCCAGGAATTGGATTCTCCTGTCCAAACATGTCCAAAGTTAAGCTGTACTTTGGCCATATTCCTTCCATTTCTAGACATTTAGAATACATCAGGCCATGTTTCTTTTATTTTAGAAGGCCAAAGTTGAAAAAAAAAAAGCTATGAAGAAAAGCAGCCCTTAAAGAAGGATCTAGTAGCCACTTGAGTATACACTGTGCTACTTTACATGTCCCTGAACCCTAAGCATCTAGTTTTCCGCTCTTCCCTTGAATATAGCACTTCAATATCAGAGATGCTATTGGAGAGGTCTTGGAAGACTCTCTTTGCTCAGGAGGGGGCTGTAAGGATCAGAGACTCTTGCTGGTAGTGGGGTTGATGTGGGGACTCTTCTCACTGTCTCAGTGGTCCCTGAAGGATAATTGTGATCACAAGTGAAAATGAAAATCAAAGAAGAAAGTTGAGCTCTTAGAGAAGGCACTCCTGGGTTAATAGCTTACCACACTCCACAGGGATGCCCATGAGAACTCTGAAAAGAGCAGCTTCAGGGGCTTAATTGAGAACAAGAAGTTTGCAGAAGCTAATTATAAAGCGTGTGTCAGAGAGGATTATAGGCATCAAAATTTCAAAAACGAGAGAATAATTGTCTCCCTTTTGACTGCTTTTATAGTTAGGGACATCTGAATAGGTTCCAACTCACTGGCCCTATGTGCAACGGAACTAAGCACTGCCCAATCCTGGACCATGTCCTAATTGTTTCTACGTGGGAGCCTACTGTTGCAACAATATTGGCCATCTATTTTGTTGAAGGTATTTCTCCTTTTTTTTTTTTACTCTGCTTTCCAAAGCATGCTGTTCTTCTCCAGGTATCTATCTATTCCTCTGAATAACATGACCAAAGAACATAAGATGAAGTCTCGTACTCCCTTCTGAAGAGCAGTCTGGGTATATGTCCTCCAAGACAGTTTTGTTTGTTCTTATAGCAGTTTATGGCATAATCCATGTTCGTCACCAACATAATCCAAATCTCAACTATTCTTCAGGCTTCCTTATTCACTGTCCCTCTTCTGTATACATATAAAACAATGGAAAATACCTGGTTTAGGTGAGGCACACCTTAGTCCTCAATGTGACATCTTTTGTCCTTAGCAATGTAAAGAGGTCTTATGCAACAGGTCTGTCCAATGTAATAATTTGTTGGATTTCTTTTTGTTTCTCTCAAACTTTTAAATTGTGAATTGTGTGAAATATAGAGATTCCATCAGTTTTACACTAAACAAGTCATACACATTTTGTTTCATCTCATTCACTGTAATCTTCTCAATGAGCCATCCTTTATTCCACGTCTTCCCTGTACATCCTGTTTCTAACTCTCTGAATTTTATCTTTGGGTAAATACTGCCTGTTAAAAACCCTAAATGGTTGAGTATTGAACACACTTCATCGTTGTCATTGCTCCCCCTTATAGATATGTCTATTGTTTGGTTGAGAATTGGGTCATTGTGGTAAGTTCAGTTCCAGATTTAAAGAGAGACTAAAGGCCACAGTCTTGAGGGTTCTTTGAGTCTCAACCTGATATGTAATCCTGGTCTCTTGTATGCTTTGAGGTTGTTCTCCCCCCTTCCCCCGCCACACACACTCTACTCTAGATCTTCAAATGCTATCCTTTTCAGAGCAGGTGGTAGGGGTAGCCAGGCACTGCCTAGCTCTTCTTTTTTCAGAGTTATGGAAGCTGATGTTGGCATGTGCCATGGTTTGTTTTTTTCTTGACCCCTACTTCTGAGAATTTTAGTTGTGAATCCAAGTGAAATCAAATTCTTGACAACTTCAACAATTTCTCCATTTATCATGGGGCTGTTTACTGGTACAGTGTATTATATTTTCTTTCTGTTGAGGTATAATCCCCAGTCTCTGATCTTCATCAGTAAATGACTCAAGTCCTCTTGACTTTCAGCAGGTAAAAGCTGTGTGATTTGCATATCACAGGCTGCTAAGGAATCTTCCTCCCATCCCAAATGCCACCTTCTTTTTCAGGTTTTCAGATTATTGCTCAGCATACAGGTGAAAGGAGTATCGTGAGAGGACATCACCCTGACACACAGCTTTCCTGGTTTTATTTTACTATTATTATTTTAGGTAGCTGGACTTAGATATTTTTCCCTAACAGTTTTAATTGCATGTATTTTACATATTATATAAGTCAATAGTTCAATTATATCACGGGGAATTGTCCAATGACCTCCATTTCAATTTTAGAGCATCTCTCCTAATGTAATAGTTACATTACCTTTACGATGAGTTATGAAACCACAAATTATTCTAGTGCTCCCTCCCCCTCCCTACTTCATTATTTACTCTGGAAATCTCCTCCCCCTCCCCTATCATTTATCTCCAATTCCTGAATGGTCAATATTCCCTTATATAAGTTATTATATTATACATCCACCCCTCCTGTGCTTCACAGTTGGGTCCAACAGAAAACAATAAAGAGATAGATCAATACTTATGCCTGTGTTGGGTTGAGTTATCTAGAAAAGCAAAACTAATAACACGTGTATGTATTTGTATATATCGAGAGATGTATATATAGAGAAATGGCTCACATAGTTTTAGAAGTAGTTCAACCAAGTGTGGTCCAAGTCAATCTTCTCCTGATTCATGTAGCTATGGAAACTGATGAACAGCAAGCAGGATGATGAAGGGAGGGGTGGGGTGGAGGTGATACAAAGGTCAATGAACCTGAGGTTGGCCGAGTGAATCCAATATTGGTTGTCTGCTGAAGGGTCTAGGGTCAGCAGGGGAGGCTAAAGGACACAGAGGGAGCAGACCCAGGGTCCAGTTCCAGCAGAAGCTAAAAGGCCAAATAGAATTCATCTCTGCTCTGTCTTGCTGTGATACTCCAAAGGAGATGACATCAGGCTGTGACCTGATGGATAAGTTGGGCTCCATTCCTATCCTCACCTACGAGTGTGTAGTTGACAGAGACTCTGACCATTACAGTGCCCATTCCCAAATCCAACAGAATGCAGAAATTATCAAACAGTATAATTACTATCACCTGCAAGTAAAGTTTTGCTGAAGGTAATTTTAAGCATGGTTGCACATGTATATAGACAGGGACCTGCCAGGAGTCCAAGCTGGAATCAGAAAAGATATGAAACTACTTGCTAATGGTAGATGTATCTTGGTTGAAGGCAAAGAATGATAGATAGGTGTTTGCTTGTGTTTTATTGACTGTGCAAAGGTATTTGTGTAGGTCATAATGAACTAGAAATAACATTGCAAAAAATGGAAATTCTAGAAGACTAAACTGTTTTCATGTAGAACTTGTACATAGACCAAGAAGTAGTTGTTCAAAAAGAATGAGAGGATGCTGCATAGTGCAAAATCAGGAAATGCATGGGCAGAGTTGTATGTTTTCACTATACTTTTTTCTACCTGTATACTGAGTAAATAATCTAAGAATTTGGGCTATGTAAAGGAGAAATATGTGTCAGGGTTAAAGAAAGGCACATTGACAATCTGTGATATGCCAGCTATATAATCATGCCTGCTGAAAGTGAAGAGGATTGAAGTACTTGCTAATGAATATCAAAGACTGTAGACTTCTTTTTGTTGTGGATTCTACCACAACAAAAAGAAAACATAAATCTTCACAACCGGGCCAAGAAATGGAGAAAAATGAAAGTGTCAAAATTTTATTTCACTTGTACCTACAATTAATATTCGTGGGAGCAGCAGCCAAGAAATCAAGCAACATCATACATTGGATAAAGATAATGCATACAACCTCTTTAAAGTGCTAAGGAGCAAACATATTACTTTAAGACCAGGTAATATGCATGTGAAAATTGGACAATGAATAAGAAAGACCAAGGAACACTTGATACATTTAAATTACAGTGTTGGTGAAGGATATTGTCAGTCACACAGATTGCCAGAAGAACAATTCAATCAATGTCTTGGAGGAAGCACAATCAGACTGTTTCTTCAAAGAAAGGATGGCAAGACTTTATTTCGCATACTTTCGACATATGATCAGGAGAGAGTAATCCCTACAGAAAGACATTATATTTGGCAAAGTACAAGATAATTGAAAAAGAGAAGACTTCAACTAGGTTGATGAACACAATGGCTACAACAGTACACTCAAACAGAAAAAAGAAAAACCCAGACCAGGTGAAGAGGATGGAGGGAGCACTTCAGAGTCAAGACAGCCTAGTTGAAGGGGAGAACTTGTAGGGAGAAAATACAGGAAGCAAAGTTAAATCGGGATAATGGGAAACAGAGGATCTTCAATGGAATAGAGAGTTTGACTTCTTCTGCAGCCACTGAGGACCTGCTGAAAATTTTGCAAAGGAAGAGTCTGCTGGATGTTTTTCAAGAGTCCAGTGTGAGAAGGTAAACGTCATCAAGAATGAGGCAGTGGAAACAGCAGTGATTGAATGATCTTGATCCTACCAGCAAATTACGAGCCCCAAATCTTGGGCATACAGGAGTCATCTAAGGTCTAAAAACAGTGGCTGGTCTTCATTACTTGGTGGTGCCAGAACAACAATATTCCACAAAAACATGGCTTTAAACAATAGAGCTGTTGACTATCTCACAGTTTGAGAGACTCCAGGGGAAAGCTCTTCTTTGTGGTAACCTCAGGAAATCCCTGGCTTATAAATGCATCTTCTCCTGTTGGGTCTATCTCCCACCATGCCTGTGTGTCTGAATCCATTTTGTGATACCACTCAGAAAGTATTAGAGTCAGGACCACACTACGCTAACATGACCCCCCCCCCCCAACCTGAAAAAAAGAAGCAAACTCATTGTCAATGCTGACTCACAGTGACGCTATAGGACAAGGTCGAACAGCCCCTGTGAGTTTCCAAGAGTGTTTATGAGAGTAGAAAACCCCATTTTTCTTCTGCGGAGCAACTAGTGGTTTCAAACTGCTGATCTTATGGATTGCAGTTCAATGTTTAATTAATGACTGTGCCACCAGGGCTCCCGAATGTGGCCCAATTCACATAAGAATGCTTTCTAAATGGAGTCATACTTACAGATATGACAGCTAGATTTTATGTCAACTTGCACCTGTGTGAAAGTTTAGGGGTGGAGCCTAACCTATCAGTCAGGCCATAGCCTCATGATGCCTCCTTGGGGATATGGCCATTTTATAAGAAATACTAGGAAATTCTCCACCCTCTAGCTCTTTACCTTCCTTCTTTTTCAGACTCAGTGTCTGTCTCGATGGGAAGATCTATATGGGTTGGTGACCCTGGGAACCAACCTGGGAGCTGTCAACATCCTGCCATATTTCCACTGAAGCCACAAGACTCTCCATCCTATCATTTGTCTGCACCCTGCATCATATTTCTGTGCCATGGGCATTGGACTATGTGTGTCTGCAGAGAGTTCTGACTAGCATCAGGCTCATGGACTTGATTTTGACTGGGTTGGGATGTCTTCTGGATATAAAATTACTTATTGAAATAAAGTTCTTTCATATCTATATAGATATATATGTATGTAAGTGTATATATATATATATATATATATATATATGAGTGTCACTGATTTTTTTCTCTAGGCAACACAGCCTAATGCAAGAGGTAAGGATTTTGTTGGTGGGATGGGTGGTTTGGAGATAAAGTCACTGCGACTGAGTTGAATCTGACTTAGAGCTCCCCTATAAGACAGAGTAGTATTGCCCCCACGAGTTTCCAAGACCAGAGCTCTTTACAGGAATAGAAAGCCTCACCTTTTCCCAGTGGAGCTGCTGGTATGGAATGATGGCTGACCTGGTTGTTGGCAGTCCGGCATGTGACCAGGACTCCCAACACCTGACCACTAGAGAGACTGAATGGAGAGAAGTTGAATAAGACAGGTCAACACAGCACCTAGGCTCCCGACTCCTGGCTCTTTCTTACTCTTTGTGACATTGTCTTCTCTTTATTTATCTATTCTTTAGGACATAAACTGCTAACGTCCTAAGATTTGGTAAAAGAGAGTAATAGGAACATCAAGAGGAAGGAAAGGAATAGACTTTTATTGATGCTTGGCTCTGTGCCAAGTTCTTTATTTATGCATTTTTTTCATTATTATAGTCACTATACAGAGTAAGGAGGAGGGCAAATAAAAATATTGCTACTAGGGTCCAAGTTCAAATGTGCAAGGGTTTATTCAAAACAAAACATGTTTAAACATGCTTTGTGGCTGCAGACAAGTTCTGTAAGTAATACCCTTGCCTTCGTCTGCATAGATTGTCTCCAAAAAGAATGGCTATTTTGCTAACATGCAGATACAGTTAAGTTAAAATTGGGCACCTATCAATTGAACACCTTTACAATCCACTTACATTTTTTCTACTTTTTAGGAATTTCTGCTTTCATTTGTGTTTTTTTTTTAATCTAGTTTACTTTCACATTGTTGTTAGTTTGATTTCAAATGTTCTTCTGTGTATGAAATCCAGGATAGGCAAATCTATACAGGTGGCAATTCAATGAATGGTTCCTTGGGGGTATGGCAGGAGAGAATGGGGGGGAAACCAGAGGTAATAATAATGAGTACACAAATGAAGACAATGTTCTACAACTGGTGACTTTGCAACTCTTCTAGATGTGACTGAACTATTGAATTATAGGATGTGGGAAGTATTTGCCAATAAACTGTTGGGGGAAAAGTAGCTACTGAGAGAATCTGTTGGATCAGTTCAATTCAAAGCCAGGAGGCTAGTGCAGAGCATCGGAAGTTTTTTGGTATCTCACAGGGTAATTCTTGATAGATTTTTCTCAAAGGATACACATGCTCATGAAGGCTTGTAGAAAGAGCATTTTTAGTTAACTTTTTGGCTTTTTTAAATTGGAAAACTGCACTGGTGAGGAAAAAGCCAGGAAATGTGGTTGGAGGATCATCTTCCCTCTCCAGCCCATTCTGACAATGCACCTGACAGTCATTCTGCAAGGGCAGCCAGGGCTGTCCTTTGGGGATTTATTAGGAAACTTTACCCCAATCCACCTGGCATCTCTGATCTTGCTTCTTCAGACTGCTTTTTGTTCCCCCAATTCAAAAAAATATTAAAAAAATACAATTGGTGTCTCTCCAAACTAGAGAGTGAAGGCAAAGCCAGCAATTTGAAAGCACGAGCTGCTTTGCAGGACAAAGATGGGCCTTTCTGCTTCTGCAAATAGTTACAGTCTGTCCTCTAGGGTCTCTGGAGTCGGAATCAACTGGATGGAAGCAGGGAGAAAGAGGCCAACTTGTTGTGATGTAAGCAGATGAGCACAGAATTCTCTAGGGAGGGGAAAGGGAGGGAGGGAGACAACACCTGCAGAAGTGGAGAGACCTAGAGAGAAAGGATAGGCCAAGAAATATCAGCCACCCATTCTGACATCTTTGTTTAATAGAAGTCTCTATGAATTGATCGTGATATTTTTAGAAATCTTTTTATTGGGGGCTCTTATAGTTCTTACCACAATCCATACATCCATCGTTATGTTGGACATATGTTGGCATCAACATTTTCAAAACATTTTCTTTCTTCTTGAGCCCTTTTCCCTCTTTTCCTCCCTCCCCATATGGCAATATGTTTTGCTTAGCCTCATAGGTCCAAATTGGACAGACTGGGTGCAGCAAAACGCAGACAATGCTATTTATCACCTAGATTTCCCTGCTAGTAAATGGAGGCATTAGGGTTCAAACTCAGGTCTTTTGAGTACCAGGTCCCCTGACTATGCTGTTTTATCCTAACTTAATTTATCTCTGAGTAACTGAGAGTGGAGCAAATTGGAGTTGGGCAGAAACACCTCTCTAGGGAGAGGAAGAGAGGGGAGATGCAAAGTCCCACGAGTCCTAACTCTCCTCTCCTTTTACTGGTTACAGCCACCGGTGCCTCCAAGTCATGAACAGCCACCACAGAGATGCCCAGGTCCCGACTTACCGTGAGTGCCTCCTTCCCTCTGTGACTCGGACCTCCTCCTTCACCCAGATCACACCGGCCAAGAAGATAACCTTCCTGAAGCGAGGGGATGCCCGGTTTTCTGGAGTGCAGCTGGCAGTTCACCAGCGCACATTCAAGAGCTTCAGCGCCCTGATGGATGAGCTCTCCAAGCGTGTGCCTCTCTCCTTTGGCGTACGCTCTGTCACCACGCCCCGGGGCCTGCACTGCCTCAGCACCTTGGAGCAGCTGGAAGATGGGGGCTGCTACTTCTGCTCTGACAGGCAACCCTCTCAAGTCCGCAGGGGGACTGGCAGGCAGCAGGGAAGGGAGCCCTCTGCTCAGCTGTCGGGTGACTTTGAAGGCCAGCGTGATGCATCAGAAACTCCCTCTGCCTGGAAGGACCCTAAAGCCCCAAGGAGGGTAATGCTGGTTAAGAACACGGACCCAAGATTCCAGCGGACAGTGGTTCTCAGTCCCAGAAACGCAAGGAGCTTCACGGCCTTTCTCAGCAAAGCCTCCGATCTCCTGCACTTTCCTGTGAAGCAGGTGTTCACAATCAGTGGGAAAAAGGTAGGCTTCTCAAAGAATCATTCTTGAAAGAGTGATTTGGGTGTTGGGTGTCTATAACACACTGGGTTACTTACAGCAGCAATAATTAGTTAGTTCACATTTCTGGAAGTCTGAAAACAGACCTGGTCATGCTGGTTCCTTTCCAGGGTTCTGTTTTGTTTTGTTTTTTGGGGGGGCATCACTGCCCTGTGGTAGTGGGAGTAGGAGGCCCAGCCTTTGTTCCTGTGGAGCAGCTGCTGGAATTGAACCTCTGTCCCAGTGGGCTGCAGTCCCGCGCACAACCACTATGCCACCGGGGCTCAGCCCAACCTTCCCAGGGTTCTGAAGCAGAGTTAGCTCCTGCCGCTCTCTCTCTCCTCACTTTTGGTGACAGTTGGAGATTCTTGCAGTCACTTGACATGTGGCAACAGAATTCCAGTCTCTGCCAATCTCTTCACAGAACCGCCTTCCTTTATTATCAATCTGCCCGTGTCTTTCTTCTTGTTTTATAAGACATCAGTCATATGAGAGGATTCCAAAAAATTTTAGGAGAAATCACACATATATATGTATATATGAATATATATATAGTTGAATTATAGTTATGATCTTATATATGCATATGTGTTTATCACAGCAATTGCCACAGTAGCAAAAACATGGAAACAAACCAAGACGCCAACTATAGAGAAATGGGTAAACAAGCTGTGATACATTCACATTATGGAATTTTATGTATCAATAAAAACAAGGATAACTCTAAAAAATTAAAAAACCGAATGCAAGACATGGACAATCCTAGAGGACATTTTGCTTATCAAACTCGGTCAATCTTACGAAGACATATATTTTATATCACCATTGTTATGAGGGAAGCAAGCATAAACATGGTCTATGCACCAATAAACAAGGCTTTAATGGTTATGAAGAGGTCTAGGATGGGCATGAGAGTAGGGGAGGGGAGGTATAGGATGGAGGGGCCAAAAAAATGGAAGCTTTAGCAGGATATTGTTGCTGGTTTCATCCCACTATCTCTTAATTCCATTTTTTTCTCACCAATTTTTTATATCCCCTCATGTTGAACTAGGTCCTACCCCAACCAGTATGAACTAATTATGCCTACAAAGATATTATTTCAAAATAAAGTCACATTCATAGGTGCTAGGGGTTATAGTATATGAACTCATAATTTTGAATATTTTTTTTCTTAGAAGGAGGCTATTGACTTTTCAGTGACTAGCTTAAGGTGAGTAGAAGGGAAGCATTCAGTAAGTTTGCCAAGGAAGCAATTGCTCTTCAGTGAGCAGCCAGTGAAGGAATGTTGAGGAAGAGCCAGCCACTGTGCCTTGTGACCTTTGCACTCTTTTCTTACCCATTCTTCTTAACAACTTATTTTCCTGAACATTCAGGTTATGAAGGAGACACTGCTAAATACCTTAAACAGAGAGCAGTTTAATACAAGATACGGGAAGCTTTGCATTGCAAGCTGTATCTTTGGAAATTTGCAGTATTCATCCCTCTTCTAGAGTCACAGTTTTATCTTAAGATCCTGTGTCCAAAGGATGAATTACCAAGCCCATTACTGCCCAGACACTTTATATAAAATCATATAGGCAAACATGAGTGAAATTTATAACTTTAGTTCGTATACAAATATGTAGCAGAGCTGTCAAAAAAATTAGTTTATCAACAACAAGGTTGGTATTAGTATTTAACATTTTCTTCCATACTCCATTTCATGCTGCTTCTGCCCTCAGTCAGCGCCCAGCTAATTGGGTTTATGTACCTGCTGGAGTGACTAGATCATTATGCTTGAGGGGTCTGGGCCTTTGATAGTTCTTACATTGTGTTATTGTGAACTTGTACTAATTTTTACCCACTGCAAGTGGCAGCTCTAAAGAGAATTTCAGAGCTTTACAGGATAATGAATGTTTTCTCCCCCTTTCTCATTGTGTAACAGCAATTCTATTTTCCCTTGATCATCAAAATCAAACATTTCATCTAGCAAAGAGACCCTCGTGTTGTCTATGAGTTTAATGTTATAAAGTTAGTTATAGTTATAGTTCAATGATATGAAGTTATAAATCTTCATATAGTTAGGAGATTGTCTCAATTTTCAGATCATCAAACCAGTGTCATGTCTCATAAAGGAAACATCCTACCCTGGGTTCCAAGATTGCTAGGCCATCAAAGTTCACAGTTGCTGGTATGAAAAGCAAAATTTTTACCTTTGGTATATATTTTTTGACAGAATAGAATTTCTTTCTTTCTTCCTAATGTGTCACTTTATTGGGAGCTCTTACAGATATAATAACATTCTGTGATTCAATCACATCAAGGAGTACCAGTACATTTTTTTTTTTTACATTTGGTCATTAGGTAGAAGAAAGAGAGGAGCCACTCTTCTTACTTCTTGATTCTTACATATCTGTTATCTGTCAAGAAACAGCTTTATGTATTGGCTTCTATTTCAGGCTATTTGTCATTTGGAAAGATAATACTTCAATATTCTGAAGTGACATCTTTCAGCTGGTTCCCAAATTGAGTCTTTGATGGAACAGATCATTAATTGCTCATATGTAAGTTTAGGGTAATGCTGAAGAAAATTAAAAGAAGTCTACAAGAGCCAAACTACAACCTTGCATTTATCGCCCATGAATTTTGAGAATACCTCAAAAACATTTTTGACTCCTTGGACATTAATGACAGAAAGCCTGATAGGCTGTAGGAGGATATCAAAAATATCAATTTGTGGAAAGCAAAAGGTCCCTGAAGGCCAAGAAAGAGAGAAAAGATCAAAGAGGATGTCAGGAAAGAGTCTGAAAGGTCCTCTTAATAAGAGCATAGCTAAAGTAAATGGAAGAAATGATGAAGTCAAAGAGCCAAATAGAAAGTTAAAAAAACAGCTTGAGAAGACAAAGTAAAATATTCTAATGAAATGTGTAAAGATCTAGAGCTCGAAAACCAAAAATGGAAGAACACACTCAGCATATCTGAAGCCGAAAGAATTCAAGAAAATACTCAAGCCCTGAATTGCGATATTGAAAGATTATATGGGCAAAATAATGTATGATGCAGGAAACATCAAAAGAAGGTGGAGAGAATTTATAGTCATTGTACCAAAAGCAGTTGCATACCACCATTTCAGGACGTAACATATGAGCAAGAACCAAGGGTGCTGAAGTTCAAGATGCACTGAAAGCATTATTCAAAAACGGACTCCAAGAATTGATGGGAGAGTAAGCATTTCTATCTCAATAAGCTGACGAAGCGCTGAAAGCACTTACTCATCTATGCCAGGAACTCTGGGCAGCTACTTGGCCAACCGACTGAAAGAAATCCATATTTGTCCCCATTCAAAGAAAGACGACCCAATAGAATGCTCAAATTGGAAAACAATGTCATTGGTATCAGAAGCAAGGAAAATTTTACCGAAGATCACCCACCATTGGCTGCAGCAGTACATTGGCAGCGAGCTGCCAAAGATTCAGGTCAGATTCAGAATATGACGTGGAACAAAGGTTATTATTACTGATGTCAGGTGGATCTTGGCTGAAAGCAGAGAATACCAGAAAGATGTTTGCTTGTATTTTATTGGTCATTCCAATGCATTTGACTGTGTAGATTACAACAAACTATGCATAGCCTTTAAAGAACGGTAGTTCCAGAACACTTGACTGCTCATACAGAACTTGGACACGAATCAAGAAGCAGTTGTGTGAATGAACAGAACGAGGGAATGCCGTATGGTTTAAAATGAGAAGAGTGTGCATCAGGATTGTGTCCCCTCAACATACTTAGTCAATCTGTATACTCAGCAAATGAGTATATAGAAGGAAGGCTTAAAAACAGCCTGTGATATTAAGATGACTTAACCTTGCTTGCTGAAAGTGAGGTGGACTTGAAGCACTTGCTGATAAGATCAAGTACTGCCGTCACCTAGATTGTGACTCAAGGTAAAGAAGACCAGGTCCTCACAACTGACCCGATGGGAAAGCTCATGATAAGTGGAGAAAAGTTTGAAGTTATCAAGGATTTTGTCTTTCTTGGATTCACAATCAATGCTCATGAAAGCAGCAGTCAAGAGATCAAAAAACACAGTTCACTGGGTAAATATGCTGCACACGGTCTCTAGAATATTGAAAAGCAAGGATATTACTTTGAGGAGTAAGGGGAACCTGATCCACGCCATGATATTTTTAATCACTTCCTATGCATGTGAAAGTTGCACATTGAATAAGAAAGAAAAAAGAAGAATTGATGCACCAGAATTTTAAAAATATAGCCATTTTATTGGAGTTCTTACAGCTATCATAATTCTCCACCGTTAAATCACAACAAGCATTATTGTACAATTGCTACCACAATCCATTTCAAAACATTTTCTTTCTCCTTAAACTCCTTAATATCAGTTCCCTTTTATCTCCTCCCTTCCACACCTTACACCCCAGGAACCACCCCCCTTTTTTGCCATATTTTACACTTCTAATATGTCCATTCACACACAATTCTGTTGATTGCTCCCCTCAAGTGAGGTTATAGAGTCATCAATGCTATCAGTGCCTACTTGTCACCCTGCACCCCCTCTATTCCTGTACCCTCAGGAAACCATTGCTCTTGTTAATGTTTCTGAAGGGTTATCTGTCTTGGCTTTCATGTATTGAAAGATGGAATTTGGGCCTCTACTTAAATCTTACCTAAGCACAAGAATGATCTCTTCTAATAATGTGTCACTGTATGATACTCACCTTCCTGACACGATCACTGAAGACAAAATGGGTGCATAAGCAAATGTAGTGAAGAAAGCTGATGGTGCCCTGCTATTAAAAGATGTAGCATTTAGTGTCTTAGAGCCTGGTAGTTCAACAAGTGGCCATCTAGCAGGGAAACAACAAAGCCACATGGAAGAAGCACACCAGCCTGTGTGAACATGGGGTGTTGATGGCAAAAGATATCAGAAAGTCAAAAACAAGCAACCAGGCGTGTGGGTGCAGTGGAGACCTAAAACTCTGTAAGATAATTGGACAGTTCCTCTCAGAAGGACCACATAGAAGTATGATAAATCCAGAGTGTGATGTAGCACTGGTGAAACATATAGCTATTCTCTAGTTCTTTAATATTTCCTCCCCTTAGTATTATGGTTTTTATTTGTTTTATCTCATTAATCATGTTAGACTTGCATATGTTCATTTGTATAATTAAGATCATTTGATACAAGAAAGCCTAAATTTTAATAACACTCATTCAGTCACTAAGGCAAAATTATGTCTGCAGAACTAAAACACATGCCACAAAAAAAATGAAAATAAACATTTGTTGGTCCTAAGTTGCCAATTTCTGGATAACACTGAAAGAAAGAGATATGAACCTAATTGCTAAGTTCAATGATTTCAAAGTTCTGCTTCTTCTCCCCTAAGGCGTTTCAGTTGTAAGCTCAAAGGAGTAAGTCAAAGGAGTAAGTCCCTTTTATCTGCAACAGGTGTGTTTAAGGTAAAGTCCAGTTCACTTAATAGAGTTTACAAAACACATTTATCTGATGTGACCTATGAAGAATGTGGTATATCTCAGAAAAAATAAAATATAGAATCCAGGTATCCTATAGCATGAGGTCTGGGTCATCAAGAGCAGGAAAAAAATTGGTCCAAAATGCTTGATTAGCAATGTAAGAGAACCTCTCCAATCTTGTTCATTCCAAGGCCCTGATTATCAGTTTGAGCTACTAACTTCTTCCCATAAAGTAGTATAGAAATTCCATTGTTCTTTCAAAAAAAGAGAGTTAAATTCCCTGGATTTTCCCCCAAACTACTCTGAGCATCCAATCAATTCTTAGGGTGAAATAACCCCTTTATTGAAATCACAAACTTGTGGGTCATTGTAACCCACAGGCTGAGAACTGCTGGTCTATACCGACATGCGTCTACAACTGTGTAAGCCTTTTTCCTTGGTATAAATTTCTCTTATTTGATGCAACTGAAAGAAAGTTTCCTTAAGGATGTGGTGGATCCACTATATAAGTGAATTTAGGGTAAAGTTTGCTTGCTTTTGCCTGGGCTTGTATCCTGCATCTGACTCATTGAAGTGTGGTTCTTTAGACTTCAGCAAATAGCCTTTTCCTCTGCTGATTCCAGGATCCACCTGCTATTGGATCTAATCTGCCAAATTTGGATACATCAGCCAGTTGTGTTTCTCACTATCTTGGGCTTATCAGCCCCTGAACTACACGAGTCAGGGAAAGCCTTCATCTTAACACTTGACCCACAAACTTGGAATGCACCTGCACTCAGCCTAGACCAGTGGTTCCCAACCTTCCTAATGCAGTCGCTCTTTAATACAGTTCCTCATGTTGTTGTGAACCCCCAATCATAAAATTATTTTTGTTGATACTTCCTGACTGTAATTTTGTTGCTGTTATGAATTGGTCAACCCCTGTGAAAGGGTCATTTCACTGCCAGAGGGGTCATCGTGACCCACAGTTGAGAACTGCTGGCCTATACTGACCCACCTCTACAACTATGTAAGCCTTTTCCTTGGTATAAATTTCACTCATTTTTTCTATATAGATGTTACCAGTTTTACGTCTTTAGTGAATTCAGATTATTATGACTGATAGAGTGCTGGAACAAAGTTCAGTATGACAAAGTTCAGTAAATGACAAAGTTCAGTATCACCCTTTCATTGCTGGTACACAGAATAAGGAAGCCAATGCCATCACAACTGGTTTCTGACAATGTAGGAAGCTGGCAACAGGACACTGACACAATGAATATGGCTTCTGCTATTCCAGTTACAGATGCTGCTTTACACTGTTGACCCTTTTTACTTGTAGCAATAGTCAAAAACAAAATGAAAAAGACTTATTGACTTCCCTACAGTTTTCCATTTGTTACACAAGTGCATCTACTGGTGGATCCATTTCCACATGTAGAATCAGAGCATCAAGAGAGTCCAGGAATGTATTTATAGATTTCCAAGCTTTACAGTCTTGGAAAGAACATGGAATAAATTGTGTCTAATCTTACATAAACTAATTTTGTGAAAATTTCTTGAAGAAAATTAAAATAAAGACAGCAAGAGCCAAAATTCAACTATGAGATTATAATATTTCAAGAATAGATTTGACACATTGAGCACTAATAACCGAAGATCTGATGAATTGTGGGATGACATCAAGGACATCATGCATGAAGAAAACAAATGGTCATTAAAATGATAGGAAAGGAAGAAAATACCAAAGTGGATGTCAAAACCATCTTTGACATTTGTTCTTGAATATAGAGTACTTAAATGGGAGAACTGATTGAAAGAAAGAGCTGTGCAAAAATATAAAATAAAACGCTATAATGAAAATGACTTAGAACAAGAGATATCATTGTTGACATCAGAGGATCTCGGTTTACAGCAAAGAATACTAGAGAAGTGTTTACTGTGCTTTATTGACAATGCAAAGACATTTGACTGTGAGGACCGTAACAAGCTGTGGATAACCTTGAGAAGAATGAGAATTTAAGGATCCTTAATAGTTCTCATGGAGAATCTGTACATGGATCAAGAGACAGTCATCTGAACAGAACAAGGAAGCATTGTATAATTTAAAACCAAAAAAGGCGTGTGTTGGGCTTGTATCCTTTTGGCATACTTATTCAATATAACGAGCAAATAATCGGAGACTCTAGATGAGGCGTCAGGATCAGCCAGAGGTCCATGCTGATGACACAGCCTTGCTTGGTGAAATCACTTACTGATGAAGATAAAGGCTTTCCTTCCATGTGGGTTGCAACTCAATGCAAAGTAAACCCACAGCTTCACAACTGGACAAATAGGCAGTATCACAATAAATGGAAATTGAAATCGTCAGGATTTTCATCCAACTGGGATCCACAATCAACAGCAATCAAGATATCAAACACCATCTTAAATTGGCTAAATCTTCTGCACAAGAAGTGCTGAAGAGCAAGGTTGGCACTTTGCGGGCAAGGCATTCCAATCCTCTCATGAGCATGTGGAAGTTGGACACTGAATCAGGAAGACCACAGAAGAATCGATGCATTTGGATCTTGCTGCTAGTAAAGAATCTTGAAGGAGCCATGGACTGCCAACAGGACATACAGGTGACTTGGAGAAAGTACCACCAGACTGCAAGGGCGAGCAGGATTTCATCTCACGTACTGTGACATGTTATCCGTACAAACCAGTCTCCGGAAAATGACATCACTGCTTGGTAAAGTAGAAGGGCAGTGAGAAAGAGGAAGACTTTCAAGAAGATGGATCGACTCAGTGGCTGCTACCAACATAAAAGTGTGAGGATGGTGCAGGATGAGGCTGTGTTTTATCCTGTTGGACATAGGGTCACTGTGAATTAGGACTGACTCAAAGGCACCTAATAACAATAACATTATAATGAAATGGGCAAAGACCTGCAGAAGAAAGTCAAAAAGGAGGTGCATGTTCAAGCATAATTCTATCCTGTTTAAAACTTTTTAACAGTTTTATTTACACACAATCCATATATTATACAATTCAATACTTGAATCATCAATGAGAGTTATACCATCATTATCACAATCAATTTTAGAACATTGTATTCTTTCTTGTACTCATTGCCATTAGATCCTCATTTCTACTCACCTCTCAGAAACCACTAATGCACTTATTATCCTTATAGGGTTGCCTATCCTGGATTTCATATATTGAAAACACACATACACACACAACAAAAAAAAGATGAACAATAATGACAAAATAAGACAGAGGAAAACTTCACTGCATGTATTTCAAGCTGAAAGAAGTGAAGGAAAACATTTAAGCCTCAAGTCAAAATATTAACGGATTCCATGTGCAAAGTATTGAATAATCCAGGTAATTATTAGTCCAGTTATTATCTCTAGAGAGCTACCTACCCTGGATTTCATATACAGAAAATCATACAACACACAACAAATAACATTGACAAAACAAAACAGAAAAAACTTCAATCAAAGAGAAAGCAGAAAACATTAAAAACTTGAACAACCCTAAAATTGGTCAAAAGGGAGATCAAATGATAAGGTGTTAAATTTTAACCCAACTCTATATGCAATAATTTACTTTCCAAAGCTCTCTTCATGATAACAAGACAAAGTCACATCCCTGGTCTATAGTCAGAGGAGAATTCACCTGAGACTTAATGGTATTTAAAAAAATTTTTTAAAAACCTGAGCCATCTTGTTTAAAAATATCATTGTACTGGGGGCTCATACAACTCTTATCGCAATCCACATATCCATCCATTGTGTCAAGCACATTTGCACATCTGTTGCCATCATCATTCTCAAAACATTTGCTCTCTACTTGAGTCCTTGGTCACAGCACCTCACTTTTTCCTTCCCTCCCTGCTCCCTCTCCCTAAAGAACCTTTGGTAATTTATAACTTGTTGCTATTTTGTCATATCTTACACTGTCCGATGTCTCCCTTCATCCACTTTTCTGTTGCCTATCCCCCAGAAAAGATCCTTGTAATTGATTCCCCCTTTCTACCTCATCTTCCCTTCACCCGCCTAGGATCACCACTCATACCACTGATACTGAAGGGATCATCTGTCTTGGATTCCCTGTGTTTCCAGCTAAACCAACTTTTAAATGAGTCAAAAGGGAGATAAAATAAGACATTACATTTTAACCTCACTATAGTTAACAAAATCTACTTGACAATGCTTTCTGTCTGAGGTTATGCCTCTCCTTAACTAGTGTCAGAGGGGTTTCACCATGAGCTTATTCCATATGTGAGCCTGGAAAATAGACTTTGAGCTCACACTGTACGCCCACAGTCTTCTGCAAGCCAGGGGTTCACAATGTAAGCTCCTTCAGATTCAGCAGATATGATTTACAGCCCTTTTTTATTATCCTCATTTTATAGATGAGAAAATGGAGGATGAGAGATTAGGTGATGTGGCTATAGTGATGTGCTGAAAAACTGTAGAGTCAACATTATTTAAAAGTCATTATGTAATAATGCATCTGAATGATTCTACAATCACCATGTACTAAGCTTGTGATGCATAAGGAATATGCAGAGAAAGAGGGCTGGGTACTTGCCACTACACAGTTAGGGGGTGTGGTGAAAGGGAGAGCAAGTATAATTAATTGGAGAAAGAGATATTAGAGTGTTCGACTCCTTTTTCATATAGACTTGCTAGAGAACTCAGAGGTTTTTTCAAACATCTCATTGCTTCCCAGAAAGAATTGTGCCCTGATTAGAAATGTTTAGGTCTTCTGTTGAATAGGCACCCACAATAATGCTCCTTTATCATAGATCTTAAACTTTGACTTCTTCCAGTTTGGGTAAAATGTTATTTACAATGGAAAATGGGGGTATTACTTAGTTCTCAATTTTGTTTTCTTCCCGGAGAGGCTTGTTCCCTAGACCCATGTCTATGTCTATACATTGATAGACTTGGATTGTGTTTGGTTGTGGCAATGGACTGGGAATTTAGGTCAATGAAGGTTACCTGGTGGCTTCAAAAGAAACTTCTCATGAATCTGCCGAAAGATCTG
>PVJH01018326.1:0-45551 GCA_004026705.1 Nesogale talazaci | reverse complement strand
GGTTGAGATCCTGTTTCATTTTTCTACATGTAGATTTCCATTGTCTCCAGCACCATTTGTTGAAAAGGGCATCACCCGCCCATTTGATACTTTTGAGGCCCTTGTCGAAAATCAGTTGTCTATATGCTAATGGTTTTATTTCTGGGTTTTCTATTCTTTTCCATTGATCTGTGTATCTGTCATTATGCCAGTACCATGCAGTTTTGACCACTGTGGCTTTGTAGTAAGTGTGAAAGTCAGGTAAAGTCATGGCTGTTAGAACCAAAAGTGGTGCAGCTGAAGTCCATCCTGCAGGTTAGATGAAGCCTAAGGCCTGTTTTCTTACTGTCCTGAGCAAAGACTGGCTTATCTATCTAGATCTATGTCTATATCTATTTATATATATTGGAAAGCATTTTTTGGGGGCATGCACGGATCATAAACTATATGTGCATCCATTGTGTCAAGCACATTTGTACATATGTTGTCATCATCATTTTCACAACATTTTCTTTCCACTTGAACCGTTGGTATCTGCTCATTTCCTCCTTCCCCTTCCCCCCTTCCTTATGAATCCTTCATAATTTATATATATATATATTTTTTTTCATGTCTTCCAGTGACCATTGTCTCCCCTCACCCACTTTTCTGTTTTCTATTCCCCAGGAAAGTATTATATGTAGATCATTGTGATCTAGTCTGCCTTTCTCCCCCAACTTTCCCCTGCCCTTCCTGGAATCACTATTCCCATTACTATTCCTGAGGGGTTTATCACAGCTGTATTCTTGGTGTCAAAAGCTCTTACTTTATCAGTGCACATGCTCTCGGGTAGCTGAAATGGTAAGGTAGAATGGGGATCATGGAAGTGTGGGGGAGGAAGCATTAAAGAACTGGAGGAACGTTGTATGTTTCAAGGGTCCTATACTTCACCCTGACTGGCTCGTTTCTTCCATGTGACCCTTCTGTAAGGGAATGTGATACTGTCTACAGATGGGTCTTGAGTCTCCATTCCACCTTCCCCCTTATTCACTTTGCATATGATTTTTTGTTCTGGGTCTTAGACATCCAACACCCAATCCCATTGACACCTCATGATCACACAGGCTGGTGTGCTTCTTCTGTATGGGTTTTGTTGCTAGATGGCCATTTGTCTATCTTCAAGCATTTAAGATACCAGATACTATATTTTTTGATAGCCAGACATCATCAGTTTTCTTTACCACATTTGCATATGCACCCATTTTGTCTTCAGCAATCATATTAGGAAGGTGAGCACCACAGAATGGCAGATTATTATAAGGAAGATTTCTTGCATTGAGGGAGTACTTATTAGAGGTCCAATGTCCATCTGCTACCTTAATACTTAACCTGCAAATATATGTACATAGATCTATCTCTCTATCATTATATAAAAATATATTTACATATGTACATGCCTGTATTTAGACCTCTATAAATGTCCTTTGCCTCCTAGTTCTTTCTTCTATTTCCTTTTACTTTTCTCTTGTCCCTCTATCATAGAATGGCCTTCCTTTGGATTTCAGTACTCCTCTCAGCTACATTGCCTTTGATCCAGCCCCACCAGGCATTCGATACCCTCCTCACCATTGATTTTAGATCGCTCATTGTTCCCTTGTCCCTGGATTTGTTGGCACCCCCTTTCCTTTCCACCACCTGCCCTCTCTCGTGTCCCCCCATGGAACCATCAGTCCTGTTGTTTTCTCCTCTGGATTGTTATCTATGTTATCTAGATAGGCATGCAGAGACAATAACAAGTACAAAAATAAGACAGAGCAAATCAAAACAATAAAGGAAAACAAAACAACAACCAAGCCCCCCCCCCCAAAAAAAAAAAAACCCTGACAGAAAAGAAAAACCTATAAATAGTTCCATGTGGGCTTATTGGCTGTTAGGAATATTTTTCAGTCAAGTCTGATGGGGTGCCATGCCCTGGCCACAAAGTCTATTTTTGGTATTCCCTGAGGACTTCATTGCTTTGCTCCTCTTGCTGCACTTCAGTACTTCCTTAGCGTTTCACCCCGGTGTGGTAGGATAAGATCAGGCACAATTTCTGCACTGTGGCCCCAGTGTTGTCCCCTGTAGTGCTGTGGGTCGGTGAGGAACATGGTGGTTCTCATGGTGGGTTGACCCGATGGTCCTCTCCGTACATTGGCTGCTCTAAGCAGGAATATCATTCTTGGGGTTTGGTGGGGCAGGATGTGTTCCACTCTCATTCTCTCTTCCTTTGCTCTTGTATGCTCTGATCAGACACCCCCTTCTCCCAGAGATGTAACTTCAGTGCTGATCTCTGAAGTACATTCTTCTGCGGGGAGGGAGTTCATGTTGTTGGGATTGATGCCAGCCCTGCAGATCTCTCTACTGGTTCCCTGCTTCATGCCAGTATGTTTCATTGATGTCTTGGTGCACAGGGTTGAAATCTGGCCCCTATCTCCCCCTCTTGCAGAGATATAAATCTACTCCCCTTGAATAGATTAGTGCCCTGTTTCTCCACCTCCCATCTCTCTCTCTTTTCCTTCCTTCCTTCCTTCCTTCCTTCCTTCCTTCCTTCCTCCCTCCCTCCCTCCCTCCCTTCTTTCCTTCCTTCCTTCCTTCCTTCCTTCCTTCCTTCCTTCCTTCCTTCCTTTCTTCCTCCCTTTCCCCCCCCTTTTTATTTGTCTGCCATATATATCCCTGGATTTGATCTGGCTCCTCTCATAGTACCTGGACCTCACCCCAGGAATGGATGTATATGGTAACTTTTCCCCTATGCACCTTCTGCATTTTTAAGCTTACCATCAGTGGACTCATGTATTTGTCCTTTTGTGCTTGTTTTACTTCACTTAGCATAATTTCTTTCAATTCTTTCCATGTGGTTATGTGCTTCATGCGTTCATCACTGCTTTTTAGGGATGCCTAGTACTCCATTGTATGTATGGAGTTGCTTCCAACTCCTTGCAATTGTGAACTGTGTCACAATGAACATTGGAGCACAGATCTCTGGCTGTGGTTTGTTTCTTGCTTCTTCTGGGTTTATGCGCAGTAGGTGATTTCTGGGTCATATAGTAAACTCTATTTCCATCTGTATTAGATATCACCAATTGATTTTCATAATAGCTTTGAGTTTATTCATGTGCATAGAGTGGAGTAAATGTCGTGCTTCATTTTTCTGCAGGTAGATATCCTTTTTTCATTTCCACTTGTTTGAAGAGGGCATTCACTTCCCATTTCATATTTTTTAGGCCATTATCAAAGATCAATTGTCTATATGCTGATGATTTTATTTCTGCATTTTCAGTTCTTTCCCATTGTTCTTAGTATCTGTCATGCCAATACCACCCTGTTTTGACCACTGTGGCTGTATAATGTCAGGTAAACTGCCACACCTTCCTCTTTTTCATTGTGTCCGCTGATAGATCTGAACATATTCTTATTTGGTACCTTTAGAGGTGACTGCTTGCTTTTCCCTAGCTGCTTTTATGATTTTCTCCTTTTCCTCGAAGTTGGATAGTTTGACTATTATATGCCTTGGTGACTTCTTGGGATTCAGTCTAGCTGGTGTTCTTCTAGCCTCCTGTATGGTTGTCTGATTTTCATTCATTAAGTTTGGGAGATTTTCCTCTAAGAATTCCCTTGCTATTTTTGCCATTGACCTCTTTGTTGTGTCTTATACAAATAGTCCAGTTATTATAATGTTCCTTTTCATAGCATCAGACAAGTCTTTCAGATTTTCTTCACCTCCTCTGATTATTTTATTTGACTGCCATTCCTATTTGTTGAAGTCTGCCTGGTTATCCTCTAGTCAATTCTCAACCTGTGGGTTACAACCCCCTTGGGAGTCGAACAACCCTTCCACAGGGGTAATCCAATTCATAACAGTTACAAAATTACAGTTATGAAGTAGCAACAAAAATAATTTTATGGTTGTGAGAGTCACCATAACATGAGGAACTGTATTAAAGGGTCAGAGCATTAATGATGCAATTCTCTCCCTTCTCAAATTTGTTGGTGAAGTCTTTGAATTTGCTTCTGGCTTTCGTTATCTCATCCCTTAGGGCTTGTATTTCCCTTTGATGCGTGGTCTTTGTGTCTTCTATCATTTCATTCTTTTTCTATATTGCTTCCCTCATATCCTGGATAACTCCAAGCATTATTCTGAAGATTTCTTTCTGTAGCAGATCAATGTCTGTTTCTTTTATCCACGTCATGAGGTTCAGGACTTCCTCTGGCTTTGCCTTTCGTTTCTCTTGCTCTTGCTTATTTGCTGAGGTGGCTGGGCCTGGTTGTTGCTTTCCTTGTGTTGTTTTAGAGGAGTCTGGTACCATTTTTCAGAAATTCGAAGAGCACTGGGCTTCTCTTTGAGAGACTCATAGGAATGCTTCTTCGAACTGCCTGCAGCTAACTGCACTGTGGGGTCGGGTTACTGTGCCAACCAATAGTCTGTTATCTGGAGGGCAAGTTGGGTAGTCCTCTGTAGGACCACTGGTTGGGTGGTTGTGAGCCGGCAAGGGTGGCACTGCATTGGGTGATCTCACAGGAAGTCCTGGTGATGTGGCCCATGATGGCTTGAAGCACCTCAGAGGTGCTGAGGGTGCCTGCTGCAATGGGAATGTCCTGGGGGGCAGATGGGTGTGCACTCTTTGGTGTACAGCACTATGAAAAGTGGGCAGAATTGCCTTAGTCATCAAGATCACCACCTAGGTTGGTTTCCTACAGCAGCATGAAGCCCTAGAGAGAGCTGGCAGAGCTGCCTTAGGCTGTTTGAAGGCATGAGGAAGTTCCCTCACCCAAGTGCAACTGCAGAGTATAGGCAGGGGCTCCCCCAGTCACATGGAGTGCAATGGAAGGTGAGCAGAGGTTCTTCCAGCTTAGTGGGACACCACAAAGGTGGGCAGAAGTTCCCCCAGCCACTCAAAGGGCCCTGGAATGTAGGCTAGAGTTCCCCTGAGGCAGAAGGTTGGCAGGATTTCCCTAGCCCCATGTATAGCTGCAAAGGGTGGGAGGGTGAGTGTTTCTCCAGCTGGGTGGAGGGTGGACATAGTTTCCCTAGGTGAAGTGGAATGACCTGAAGGCTGGTAGTAACATGTTAAAGGAAAGATGTGTGTGTGTATGTGTGTGTGTGTGTGTGTGGGCAGGGGGAGGAGAAATCCAGAA
This sequence comes from Nesogale talazaci, assembly GCA_004026705.1. Taxonomy (NCBI): domain Eukaryota; kingdom Metazoa; phylum Chordata; class Mammalia; order Afrosoricida; family Tenrecidae; genus Nesogale; species Nesogale talazaci. The sequence continues at coordinate 40,421 of PVJH01018326.1, read as the reverse complement.
GAGGGTGGTTTTTTTGAGCCTGTTGAGACTGTGGGGGAAAGAGAGATGAGAGAGAAAAAAAGTAAAGAAATAGCTGAGCTCCAATTATATGACTGTGGGGCTGGAGGAGTTTAAACCCTGCTCAAAGGCAGTGGCAAGTTGTGCTTGTGTTGAAGTAAAGCCCTTGGACCAGCCAAAGGAGCCTCGTTGCGGCTGAGACCGTGGTGGGGCTGAGGCTGAGCTCTAGTTGTCCTCCACAGTGGTAAGACAAAAGCTTACAGCGCCTCAAGGTCTAATGAATCTGTGTCTACTTATCTTGACGATGCTCCTCCTGTGACCAGGACGAGTGGCATTTCCCTCTTGGTGGCTCTCCTGCACTGATTTCGGTGATGTCCCTCTGCTGTGTGCTTCTCGGGGACCATATTGTCGGAAGTTGAATATATAACTATACACACACATATGTACATATATATGCCATAGAATAAGTGAAAAAAGACTGCTCACAAAGCATAAACTATTTCATCTCAGGTCCTTTACACAGAACATTTGCTGAGGGCACAGTGCAGCAAAACAAAATACTATCAAACAACCTGAAGGCATTTGGAGTTTGTTGTTCTTGTTAGGTGCCGTGGAATTGGTTTCAACACATAGAAACCGATGTACTAAGGTAAGTAAAAAAATATTGTTAGTATGACTTCAGTTCAAGCCTGCCAGCTTTGTTCCAAATAAAACATGTTGGAGCATGTTTTTTTGATCAGTAGATAGGTGCAAACAAATTTTCTCAGTAAGACCTTTCTCTTAGTCTCATTATAAAACCTTCAAAAAAATCAAAATGGTAGCTTCCTTTAGAGGTCTGCTAGTCCAGTTAAATTCAAGGCATTGAGGTCAGTTCAGGAGTTTATCATGATTTGGGGTGGGGGAGGGATTTCTCAAAGGACACAGGACAATTACGAGCGTTTATTATGAAGAAGTTTGAAGAAAATTGAAAACTAAATTAATGAGGAAAAAAGCCAGAAAAGTTGCATTGAAGAAATTTTCTCCATTGTGTCAATGTACCTGTCCATCTCTCCTATTAAGATTTTGCTTATTATATTCTGGGATTCATATCCCAGATGGGATTCAAATCCCATCTACTCTATAACCCTGATCTTGCCCATCAGACTTCTTTTAGACTCCAAAATAAACAAGCAAACAAATATGGAAAAGAATCACAGTTGATATGTTTAGAGGATACCAACATTACCATTTTGATGTAGTATTAATTGAGGACACTGTTGCTTCAGGGAAATTCCAGAGAGATAGAAACACCAACTTCAGAAGTGTGTAGTCCATGCTGGAGGGTATGTTTTAGCTTCATATTTTGCCATTTTAAAAATAAAGGTTTCTATGATTTTGTACCAATATATTTTTTTACTCACCCCTGTACAATAGAATGAAATACTACCCAGTCCTGCTCTGTCATCATCATAATTATTATTTTTAGACCCATTTTTACTCCAAATACTCTGTCTTCCCATCTCATTGATGGTCTCCCTCTTTTTTTTCTGTATGATGTCATTCCCCAGGGATTGATCTGGCAACACAGCTGTCTTAGGTTGGGTTCACTAGAAAAGCAAAATGAGTGGTGCCTATAGATATATATACATAAAGAAATTTCTATAAAGAAAGTGGCTCATGCAGTTATAGAATCAGGCAAATCCAAGTCCAAGCATATTTCTCATCCATGGTTATGGGGCCAGTCAGCCCAAGATTAGCAGAAAGATGACAGGCTAGTGACTGCAGAGGAAAATGGACCCAAGGTCAGCAAGTCAGGCTTGTGGCTGCAAAGGTGAATGAATCCAAAGTTGGCAGGTCAGGTGTCCGACGCCTGACATCAGCAAGTGACATGTCAGGCTGTTGGCTCAGGTGGAAAGATCTGGAAGTAGATGAGCCAAATGTAGGCTCCAGGCCCAACAAAAATCAAACAAGCATCCCCACAATGTTCACTTAGCTTTCAGACTATACTCCTGAGAAAAAAAATTTCCTTTCATTTAATTGCCACAGAACTGTAGACTGGGTATGCTTGACATATCCTACCCTCACAACTGTTTGACTGTGATTACATGGTGCTAGCTCAGGTAATGGAAGATTACTAGATGTTAGCTCTCTGTCCAGTAAGAGTCCTCGCCTAGCCAAGTTGACACAAACCTAACTATCACAATGTCCAAAGTGCCTGTGATGAATTCTCACCATCTTTGCTTCTCAGGGATATTTCTGACTATACTTCTAGCAAGGTTTTTGTGTGTTTACTATATTTTAGATAATCTTATGTGAGGATGTTTTTGTTTTCTTTTTTTAGCTTCCCTCCTTTACATCTTAAACTATATTTTAATACAATCAAAAATGTGTTTTGAATGCTTGTTATTGAACTTTAAAAAATGTTCCTCTTTGTCAAGAATCCTACATGCCCATGTGAGTCTCTCATGGTGGTATGCCTTATGCCGTAGGGATGATAAGGGTGGTTGCTGCCCCAAGATAAGTGTGCCCTACTCTTTGAAAGTTCACCTTATGCTACTTGGCTTTCATGAAAGACCTACATTCATATCTGTTTTTGCTTACCGAAAAAAATCCCAAGAGGACTTTTGATTTTCTGAAAAAAGATGAAAAGGTAGACTGATGTTTTGTGATTTTCTGATCAGGGAGCTGGTAAAGAAGTGGCACTCACACCAAAAGTGAGTGTGGTGTCCCCAAGCTCCTTCCTAGAAACTCATCATCTAAGCCACTGTAGGTTTGAATCGTGTCTGTGAACGCCATGCATGAGCATTATTTTAGGATTTAATAGGTTATTTTGGGGGTCTAAGAGTGCTCAAAACATTTTCCCCATATAAACTGTGTCTTTGCTTTGCATCATTTCAGCTTAAGAAAAGTTTCATGGGAACAGTCTGCTTTCAGAGAGCAGGGGAAATCTGGCATCACTTGATGCATGCCATCAAATTGGGCCGGGTCTCCCCAGAAGCACCAGATGTCAACCACATTTTGTAGCCCTGCCATGTTGTAGTCCTCTTAGCAAGGTTATGGCCTACATTTTAATTTTTTAAAAATTATGTAGTTTACTATCTAGCTAGTTTTTATCTAGTATTGTGTGAAGGATCTCTGGTGGTGCAATGGTAAGTGCTCTACTGCTAACCAAAAGATCAGTGGTTCAAATCCCACTGTGGCTTCATGGGCAAAAGAGGTGGCAGCCTATTTCCATAAAGACCTGTAGTCTTGCAAACACCATGGGGAAAGTTATACTTGGAACTGATTCAATGGCAGTGGGTTTGGTTTTGGCTTCTTATCACACAAAGAAGCACAGAATTTGCCCCTTCAGGTGATGGACAACCAGAAGGTGGTCAGGTGAGGGAATTTCATCCTCAAGCTTTCTGCAGAAGCTTGAAGGTGGACAGATTTCAGCTCTGTCATTCATACTTCAGATATCAGCAAGGTCACCCATGAGTGACAAGTTTTAACAGGGTTTCCAGGCTAAGACTAATTAGGAAGAAAGGTATGGCCATCTATTTCCCAAAGATAGCCAGTGAAAACTCAATGGATTGCAACGGAACACTTTCTTACATTACATTCTGGAAGTCTGTAAGAAGATGAGTGCCCCAGGTTGGGACACACTCAAAATATCCAGTGCCGAGGGACATGAGCACACCAACAGCCCTGATGGTGGTGCAGGGTTGGACAACCTTTCTTTCTGTTGGACATTAGGTTGTCATGAGTGAGAATGGACTGAATGGCAGCTAACCATCCCACATTATAAACTGTGACATGCCTACATGACACATTCTAGGGCTGCCTAAAAACTCAACAGAAGGACAATCTTAAGAGAAGTGAGTCAGAAAAATGAAGGGATTTGTTCTCTGCTGCATGTCTTTTGATGGCTACTGAAGGAAGATCCAGAAAGGAGAGACATGGCTTCCTGTTTAAGCATTTTAAGCCTGACAGGTTGGGTCTGAACCCTAAGCAGTTTTATTAGAATGTCTCCCCTGTGTCCTAGGAAGTAAGGTGGTTCAGTTATTGAATGCAGCCTTTTGGATAACTGGAAAGGGAAACAGCCCCAATCAAACTTTACATCTTAGGCACATAAGTATACTTTCTGAATGATAGAAGGTGTTTGCTGGAGATCTTAACATCTTTCTCTTCCACCCCCCCCCGCCCCCCACCACATGTAGAATTATTCAAGAGTAGAGTCCGGCCCTGCAGAGTTTGGTTAATAGAATTTACAGTAGGCAAGTCAGGCATAGAGCAAATTTCATGGAAAAACTTCTAAAGTAATGTTGTTGGAAATTTAAATTAGATTTGAGTGTGACAGACCGACCGCTGAGAAATGCTCTAGTGCTGCATGGTTAAATTCTACAGGAATCTGCCTAGAATTAATGGTGTTGTTTTTCTGATGCAATGGGGCACTGATTTTGAGTTTTGAGTCCAAGGATATATATTTTCCAGATGTAATTATTTTACTCAAGTAGATGAAAACATGGCAGGATCAGGAACTCAAAGTGATTCTGTTACACTGAGAAGTGTGTAACATCAATTTAATATCCAGGCAAGAGTAGTTCAGCAGCTGAACTCCAAGGGGTATTTTGAGAATATCCAGATCAAATGGAATGTAGTCTAAGGAATCAAGGAGAGAACAATATAAAAAAGTTGTAAGAAGTACATGTGTGATTCATTCAGCACACACACACACACACACACACACACACACACAGAGATTTATTTCTAAGGAACACTGGTGACCCTGTCAGGGAAGCATTGAACTACAACTACAAAGTTGGAAGTTCATACCCACCATCTGTCGTAAGGGGGGAAGATGAGGCTGTCTGCTCGTATCAAGATTTATAGCGTTGGAAACGTTCTACAGTCACTGTGAATCAGAAATGATTCCCTGGCAGTGGGTACAGATACATTTCTAACAGGAAAATCAGACAAAAATCAAATTCCAAAAAACCTTCTGAAATAAGTGTATACAGACACACAAACATAAATGCTTTTCTCCATAAAGTGAATTTGATATTCCAATATTTCTTATTTCACTGATGCCATGTCTAGCAAGCACAGCAGGATGTGATATAAAAGGTTGATGTTAATAAGCACGTGGCTCAGTAGAAAATCATGGAAATGAAAGCTCCATCCCTCTGTTTCTTTGTTACACTCGGATGCACTGAACAGGAGGTCTGAGGGCTGAACTGAGGTCTTGGGGCTTTCAAGATGAATCCTACAAGGACTAAAATCCTTGCAGTGCAACATTGTATTCCTTTGATGTTCCCAGAGCCTATTTGCAGGTACTTCTGAACTATAACTAAAACCTCTTAGAAATGGATGTCTAGATAACCTTTACAGATTTTTCTTTTGGTCATGGGAATATGTGAGCTACTTATTCATTACCATATACTTAGTTCCCCACGTGGGGTGGCTTGTAATTGTAGGTAGTCAATAAATACTTATTGAAGACATATATGGACTACAATGGGACTGTTTGAAGGTTATGACGCTTGTGTCCACGTTTAGGTACTTTATAATAATGGGGACTGCCATTTATTGACTGGGGACTGGGCCCAGTGCTGTGCCAAGAACTTTCTTTATAATTTCATCTGATATTCACACCAATCCATGAAGAGCTGTACAGTCCCATGAGAAAGTTCTTAGTCAGGGAAGTCACACAACCACTGTTCCAGTGACTTAGTATACCAAAATTATCTGCAGTCTGGACAGTTGCACTCCAAGAAATGGCTTCACTCTCGAGGCTGGTGGAGGCAGAGTGACTTTGCCATCTCAACTCAAGCTGGGTAAGAGAGGGGCTAGACCATTGTTCATGGATTTCTCATGGCCCCAACCTGGGCATGACACATGATAGGTATATCTGTTCACATTTCATTGGTCAGAGCCAGTAATTAATATGATAGCACTGAACAATAAGAAGGGACAAGAAGCATAGTCTTCTAAGTATTGGGAAGAGAAGGAAAATTCATACCTGTTGAATTGATGACTGTGGTGATCATAGTCACACCCATGTTACAGATGAGAAAATGAAGGTTAATGGTGGAAGGTTGCACAGCTGCTCAGTAAAAAACCAGTTCTGGAACTTTGATCTTTCAGTTTTTAAATTCTATGTTTGTAATCATCATGAAAGACTGGCTTAATGGAATAATTTTCTTCTTTAGAAAGCTTGGCCCAAATGGGAGCGATATTAAAAGTATTGGATAAAGGATTTAGTAACTTGATTTATAGAATTGATTCTGTCACTGACTTGCTTTCTCGTGCAGTTAAAGTACTTTTCTGGGTTGATTTCCTCTCATGGGAATAATAATTACAATGAGGGTAATAGAAAGTAATGTATACAGTAGTACCTTGAGAACCATAAAATACGGTGTAAAGATATGGAGACATTGTTCCTGACACTTGCTTTTGGAATTGGTCTTGTACAAATTTTCCACTTATAGCATACTTCAAGTTTCTTTATGATTGTTTCTTCTCGTGGAATAAGTAAAGTAAAAAAAATTTTTTTCTTGGTGGAATGATGATTGTTTCTTCTCGTGGAATAAGTAAAGTAAAAAAAAATTTTTTTCTTGGTGGAATGAGTTGATTTTCCTCGCCAAAGGAAATAGTATGTAAGTTACAATATAAAGCTTAGTGCACTTGGTATACTCTTTTCTGGGCACTCTAGCTTGAAAGACGTTAAGTTTCAGCTGGGTTCATGAATTCTTACCTCTGTGTGCTTCCCCTCTAAACCTTTTAGCATGTGAGTGTTCAGAGGCGCTTCTTGAAAAATGTATTTTGGGTTCCTGCAAAGAGTACTACTAGATAATGCAAATGAATGTGTCTGTTACTTTAGGAGACTCATAGCATACCATTTATTCCTGGTGACTCAGAGTGGGTCAACACAGTGGCATGCTGTCTTTGGCCAAGGAAGGACAACAGTCCCTTGGGGGATGAGAAGAGAGAGGAAACGTTTTTAAAATACACCACACACACACACACACACACACACACACACACACACACACACTTTGCTGCCTTCGTGTCTTGTGCCCCCCCAAACTGGTGAGATACTGCATTTTTCAAAAGGTGGCTTTTTTCCTCTGAGGGTTTCCAGAGCTGGTTGTTTTCTATGCATCTCTGCACCCCTTGTCCCTCCTGGCAGCGCTCCATCATGCCAGAACATGTAGGGGTTGCCCTGTTATTATAGCTGGCCTGCCCACATTGCTTCAGATGTGATGTAATAGATTTTAACCGTCCTTTGACTTCTTCCTGGCAGTGGTTAGCTGTGCAATGAATGATAATATTAGAAAAGAGAAGAAAAAGTTTGAAAAAATTAGAAAAGAGAACGAAATTCCCATGAATTAAAATGTTCAACATATTCTTCTTGTACCCTATCTTATAGACATATTTATCCCTCATTGTTTAAATGTAACCTTTCAAACCCAGGAGCAAGCATGCTATGCCTTTCTCCCCCTCTCTCTGTGCCACATAAAGCCTGTTATTGTTCCTTGTTCCGAGATTGGGTCACTTGAAAATGAGCTACCATGTAAGTGGATCCTTTTCTGTGCAGGATAACATCCTCTACAAGGCTGCTGGGCTTTTTTTTTTTTTTTTAATTTTACTTTTATAGGAGCTAAGAAAACGTCGGCATTTCATCCCCATTTTCCCATCAGAGTTTTGGAGCGGTAGGGAGGAATCTCATTGAGAGAGGTGATCAAGGCACATTACTGGATTTGTGAGCCAGAAAAGATCAGAAAGAGACACAACCATGAGACACTTACTGTGTGTTAGAGGCACTTGGCCCCTTGTTGAGTTTGGTGCCCTTCACTGACCTTGGAGGTCACTTTAGTCCCTGCACGTGCTTCTCTACAGAAGATAGTCTATCAACATGACAATGACCTATGGCATTTACAAAAGGCCTCCCAGAGGCCCAGTTCAACTCTTTGTCAGAGGGGAGTCATGAATTTGGGCATGTGACCACAGAGCACCATCCCCCCTTGCTATCCCTGCTCCTTTCAGATCACTTATGTAATCACTTCCTGCAAAGATTTCATAAAGCCCTAATTTACACATGGGCCAGTCTTTTGCACCTTTAGATTTCATTTGATTAGAATGAAAGGGGTGTTTCAAGCACCCCTTTTTCCTTTATTATCCTTTTTGTCTAATACGCCCTTGCCAATTCTTCATTTCTTTGACCTCACCATGGGATAATCATCTCCTTGCTGCTCAGAGCCATAATTAATTAGAACAATGGACCGAATGAGAGTAAAGATTTTATAAGGCAGGAGAAAGCATTGTAGATCCCAAGTCGGCTGAGCTAAAGACAAGGAGGCTTGATGGGGGGTGTTGCTGCTTTTGGAGGGAGTTCACTAGGTCATTTGCTTCACACAAATGCCTTTTCAGATGATCTCTGATATCCATTCTTTGGTTGCTCTTGTGTAGCAATAGGAGGAGTTGGGACAGGGCCTGTTCAAGAGAGACCTGTCTTTAAAGGTCACTGAGCCCCGGTGGCGTAGTGGTTGAGTGTGGGACTGCGGTCCACTGACTTGGTGGTTCAAATCCAGCAGCAGCTCTTCAGGAGCAAGGCTGGGCCTCCCACTTCCACCAGAGGGCAGTGATGCCCCCCCCCCCAAAAAAAAGGTCACTGTCAATTCATAGTGAACCTAATTGTAAGACAAGGGAGAACTGCCCCCTTTGAGTTTCTGCGACTTTTTCTGGAAGTAGAAAGCCCTGTCTTTCCCCTGTGAAGCAGCTGATGAGGGTTTCAAACTGTTGACTTTGCAGTTAGCAGTCCAACACATAACCATCCTGCCCCCAGGGCTCCTAGACCTCTCTTGACTCACTGCCATCATGAAGTAACTTACAGTGACATAATTACTCCTACCCACCGGTGGTTTTGAACTGCCAACCATGTGGATTATAGCCCAACTCGTAACCACTGCACGCCGGGGCTCCTCTTAAGGACTTGACATTGTAGCTGAGCCACCTACGGTCAGAGGGAATTTCAGGCTTGGAGAAGGGTTCAGAAAACACTCAGCTTGTGACAGATTTCATTAAGACAGTCCCTAGTCTTGAGAAGCAGAAGCAGACAGCTTGGACTGGTGGTCAACGTTTCTGCTCTGCCTCCATCTGAAGCTTCCTCTTTGCCAGTTGGCAAAAAGCCACTAAGCTTGATACACGGCCACTTCCGTAGCCACCTCCAGCTGTCTTCTGTTGAACCCTGTACCAGTTATCTGCTTCCACTGGAAACAGGTCACTTGAAGGCAGCTGTCTAGTTCATTTTTCTGGCCCACCCTAGTTGCATCCCAGTTCTGGTATATTCATTAAGAAACAAACAGAAACAAACACACACAACCAAACAAACAACAGAACAAAACAAAAAGCCAGCAAACAATATCTGGCCAGGTTCACTTAGAGTAGACTCATACAATGGGCGCCATTCTGAGGTTCAAATGGCACTTGGCAGTCAGCTAGCTCTACAAGAGCGGCGCAAATTTGGCTCCCTCTCCTTTACTTATCCCCTTTTTAAAAATGCTAACCTCAGTTTTCCTGCTAGCTTAACCCAGAGGGGAAGCTGCTGGCTACATGTGTTGTGTTCGGCTTAATTTGCATAAGATTTGAGTAAACACGTCTGTCGACTTACTTTTTCATATAGGCATGTGACTGCCTGGCAGTTTTGCTAATATTAAGTTTTAAGTGCTTTTATTTTAAATATCAGCCTGTGGCGGGAATAATCAAGACCTAACAGAAGGGAAAATAAAGCTTATAGTATTACCATAAAAAAAGAGAGAACATTATCATAAAGTGGGAAGAAAAACAATAAAATAAAAATCTTGTCAACTGCATATGAGAGATAAAAAAAAGAATGATGGCTGCTATTACTACATACTAAAATGACCAGATCTTACTTGGGAAAATAAAGGTGTTTCCTGGAAAATTAGGAGATTGGTTTGGGTGCATCTCAACTAGAAAACAGAGCGGCATAACAACTTTTTCAGACTTTTGTGATGAAAATCAGTGACATCACATGAATTGTTGATTTCTTTAGTGAATGAAATTGAAATGACTGTCTTCAGGGTTCTGGTTTGCAATTGAAAGTTTCCCCCTTTATGTATTAGGATGCATTACACAAATAAAGTAAAAAAAGCTTCCTAAAGCCTCCAAAACAGGAGACTCTCAAGCTACTTATTTGTATGTTCTAGAACAGGGGAGGGGAATGACCAGCTGATGTCACATGCCTCACCAAAGAGGAGCAGTTCTAGTCATCAGGTTAGGGGTGAGTTAGCTAAATGTTTGACCAAATACAGCAGGTAATTGTATTACATTGATCATTTGGATTGGTCCGTGAATGATGTTATAGATACCTAGTGATCCTTGGCAGATAACAAGTTCCCCACCCCTGTTGTGGAAGGCTATTACAAAGTTGTCTGAGGTTGGGGAAAGCATGATCAGTTGTGTCTGGGCGGTGTCTGTGGCTAACATGGTAAATACATACGGTTAATGCACTCGGCTGTGCTTTGAACATTTGGTCGTTTAACTCAACCTAGAGATGTGTTGGAATAAAGACATGATGATCAGCTTCCCCAAAGCAACCATTGAAAACTCCGTAGAGCACAGTTCTCTGACACGCTTGGGCCCCTGATGAGTGGGAGTGAACTCTGCAGCTACTGGTTATGGTGTGAAGGGTAACTGCTGTGAATGTTGACTTTAGCCAGAAAGGCACAGGTATACAGACCAAAATAATCAACCCATTGCGTCTTCTAGGAGCCCTGGTGGTGTAGTGGCTATGCATTGGTGGGACTGCATTCCACAAGGTTGGCAATTTGAAACCACTAGTCACTTCACAGGAGAAAGATGGGGCCCAGAGAGGGTTCATCTTGGTAAATGAGACCTGTCAATATTTTTTGGGGGGCATTACTGCCTCCAGGTTGGAGTAGGAGACTCAGCCTTGCTCCTGGAGAGGTGCTGCTGGGTTTAAACCACCAACCCAGTGGGCTGCAGTCCCGCACACAACCACTACGCCACCAGGGCTGAAGCCCAAGACCTGTCAATATTTTTCTTTCTTTCTTTCTTTCTTTTTTTTTTTGTGGGCATCACTGTCTCTGGTGGTCGTGGGCACTACCCAGTGCTGCTCCTGAGAGCCGCCGCTGGATTTGAACTGCCAAGCCTGCAGGCCACAGTCCCGCACTCAATCACTTACACCACCGGGGCTCAGCCCGACCTGTCAATATTTTTCAAAGATAAATTTAATACATAGAAAATATCAGTTCTCCTCTATGAAGTGACCCCAAATAACATCAACATGTGTGTTTGCAAAGACACTGCTCTCTCTGGGTTTCTGGAATCTCTCATATATGATGGGCTTTCAAAACATTTGTAGGAAAAACTCTGTATCTTTTAATTCTAGTTTTCTATGTGCTTTTTATTTTTCAAGCCCCTTTTTCTATCCTTTTAGGAATAACTTCCACGAAGCTTGAGGGTACTCTTCTACAAAGCTTGAGAAAAACAAAGCAAAACAAAAACAAGACATAACCAGGGAAGGACGAAAGGTAGGAGCAGAAAGACTTTCTAATGGTTTTGCTCTGACACCTGATGTACACAGACCCCCTTCTCTTCATCCCTACCTTGTGAAGTAACTCCAATCTGCTTTGAAAAGCATGCTGATTTCCGAAGTAGAGAGAAAGAGCTTGGGAGAGAAATCTGGGGTGGGGTGGTGACAGGAAGCACTAACACCTGACTAACAAGGAGCAGACTTCCTGGAAGCTGGACAAAGAAGCAGCCTAGAGCTACCCCACACTCCTATCTCCTGACAAACAGATGAGGAATTCAAAGGGCTAGGGCTCCACCCGACATTTTCAGAGGTGCTGTTTCTCATTCAGTGTTGTTACTTCTTCATAATATTTCCAGAAGCTCCCATGAGGTTTGAATAATTGTTAAGATGTCTACAGGTGCTAGTCTGGGGGATTTGACTGACTGCAACACAGGGAAAAGTGTCATCTGGAGCTAGGCTGGACAATGAAGTGGAGCACCAGGCCTAGCTGGAAATGTGAGGAGAAATCCCCATATATAAGTAGGAAGGACCTGGCATCAGGAAATACTGCGTAGGCAAGAGGTGAGCATCAGGGAAATTGCCCAGAGGAGCATCTAATATCAGTAGACCGGTGACTTTGCACAAACTCTATGGAAAAGTGCAGGCAGGTGCCCAAATACAGGGACAGCGTGTGCTTGGGAAGAGGACAGAACAACTCTCATCCTCCTTCCCCTATTCTGCATTATTTTAAGAGTCAGCTTCAAGTTAAGTGGGCAGTGCAGTAAAACAGGAAACACCCAGGTTTTCTTCATAGGAGTTCAGCATTTTAAACAATTGTTATAAACTTCCAAAACAAAACCCCATTGTCACGAGGTCTCGTCCAAGTCATGGTGACCCTATGGAGCAGAGTAGAGCTGCTCCCTATGGGTCTCAAATCTATTACATCTTTATGGGAACGGAGAACCTCTTCTTTCTCCTTCAGAGTGGCTGGCGGGCTCAAACAACTCACCTTGCAGTTAGCAGGTCAAAGGAGTTAGCAGCTCAATAACCCTGAGGGACTCCTTAATAGATGACCGTTTTTGTTATCATTGTTAGTAGATGCTTTCAAATTGGTTCTGACTCACATCAACCCGTGTACAACAGAATGAAACTCTGTGAGGTCCTTTGCCACCCTGACAATTGTTCTTATGTTTAAGCTCTTATTGTAACCATTGTGTCAATTCATCCAAGGGTCTGGAGGGTCTTCTTCTTTCACCTTGGCCCCCTCCTTTATCAAACATATCCTTCTCCAGGAACTGGCCTCTCCTGACAAGTCCAAAATATGTGAGACCAAGCCTCTCCAACCTTGCCACTCTAAGGAGCATTCTGGTTGTTTTCCTTCTAAGCCAGATTTGTTTGTTTTTTTTGGGGGGCAGTTTATGGTACTTTCAATATTCTTTTCCAGGATTATCGCTCAAATGCAGCAATTTGAGTTCATGCGTCCTTATTTAATGTAAAACTTTCACATGATGTAAGGTGATTGAAAACACAGTGGCTCTGTTAGACATGTCTTAATTCTCAAAATAACATCCTTGCTTTTCAATATGCTGAAGAGGTCTTGTGCAGCTGGTGTACGCAATTCACCACTTCTTTTGATCTCTGGACTGCTGCTTCCATGAGGATTGATTGTGGATCGAAGCGAGACAAAATCTTTGACAACTTCAACCTTGTCTCCATTTATCATGATGTTACCTATTGGTCCAGTTGTGAGGATTTGGTCCTCTTTCCATTGAGTCATAGGCCATACTTGAAGGCTGCCATTCTTGGTTTTCATCAGCACATGCTTCAAGTCCTGCTCGCTTTCAGCAAACAAGGTTGTGTCACCTGCATACCACAGGTTAATAAACCTCCCTCCAGTCTTGATGCCGCATTCTTCTTCCTACGATCTAGCTTCTCTGGTGATTTTCTCAGCATATAGATAAGCATGGTGGAAGGATACCATCCTGACACATGCCTTTCCTGCTTTTAAACCATGTTGTATGTCCTTCACACAACTGCCTCTTCATCCATGTACAAATTCTACATGAGCACAATGAACTGTTCTGGAATTCCCGTGCTTCTCCGGGCTATCTATAATTTGTTATGATCCTTTGCATAGTCAACAAAAACACAAGTAAATATCTTTGTGGTATTATGGTATTCAGCTTAGATCCATTTGACATCAGCAATAATACTCCTTGTCACAACCTCTTCTGACGCCAGCCCAAACTCTGGCAGCCTCCTTTCTATGTACTCCTACAACTATTGTTGGATGATTTTAAACAAAATTTTTCTTGCATATGATATTGATGATTTTGTTCTATAATTTGAGCATTCTTTTGAGTAACCTTTCTGTGTAATGGGTACAAATATAAATCTCTTCCAGTCAACTAGTCTAGAGACAGCCTTCAGACTTTCTTGGAATAGGAGAGTGAGCGCTTCCAGTGCTTCATCAGCTTGGTGAAACATTTCAATTGTTATTCCATCAATTCCTGGAGCCTTGTTTTGGCTAATGCTTTTGTGCAGCTTGAACTTCTTCCTTTAGTATCATTGGTTCTTGATCATATTCTACTTCCTGAAATTGGTTCTTGATCATTTACTCCTTCCTGAAATGGTGAAATGTTGACCAGTTTTTTTTTTTTTGTACAATGGCTATGTATTCTTTCAATCTTCATTTGATGTTTTCCGAATTATTCAATATTTTACCCTTAGAATCTTTCCATATTGCAATACAAGGCTTGAATTTTTCCTTTAATTCTTCCAGTGTAAAATAAGCTAAAATATTTTAGATGTATAAAATAATAGAATGCATTTTAAGATTAATAATTGTTGCATAAAATATTCCAGGTGCATCAATTTTAGAATGAAATTGTGCATTGCTCTGTTTGCTTTGTGTTTATTAAAATGACTGATCACACAAAGAGCAAACCTACAGATACTGGGTGTAGGAAACCCAACCCACCTTGTCTGTGGACCTTCAGTTTGTGTCTTTGAAGGCTGCGTCCTGCTAAGGGAAATGCGAGAGCATTCTGGGAAGATTGTTCTTAGGAAGGCAGTGACCTGTCTCAGAGGATCTGTGGACTCTCTGAGAGCTTGACTAGGCCGCTCTTTGAATCCACAGCCTTCTTTTCAGAATATGCTAGAAAGTTTTCCATCCGTGTTGGAATGGGAGTCATGTCTATCAAGCTGGGGGAGAAAAAAGAAACCAGGGATGTTTAATGTGAATCAAAAAAATCATTCAGTTCATGGTACAACCAGTCCCTGGATGGTGTAAATGGTTAACCCAGTCATCTGCTAACCGAAACATTGGAGGGTTCAGCTCACCCAGAGGCACCGCATGAAAAAAGCCTGGTGATCCGTTGCTGAAAAACCTGCCTGGAGCACAGTCCTATTTTGACATAGGTCGGATTGGTGTCACAAGTTCGAGTTGATTCAACTTTCTTTGTTTCTGTTTTTAAACTGGAATCACTACAATAGTAAGTATGGTCCTGTACTTGAGATGCTATTACAAAAGCAGTTAAGGCTATGTGGGTGAATGAGCAAAGACATTTTCAATTCAACAGTGATAATCTAACACTAACCTTTCACTAGATTTTTTTCCTGTTATACGTTTGCTTTTAACATTTCATAAAACTACCTTTAAAAGGCCCTCGGCAGGTTGCATAGTCATTCTGCTTAAGTTGACAGCAAAATCATGGAGAGATTTTTCTTATTATTTCTAAAGTGTTGCTGGGTTAGCCTTTTATTGGAAGTTTCTCACACTGAAGGATGTTGTCATAGGAAACATGAGGACACATAGCATGCATTCTTGTAGCCAGTCGCTAAGCATACAGGTAAATGAAGATATTTTCTGAACTGCAGTGTGATAAAGGAACAAAGAAAGGATATTCCAAATGTGATGCATGGTCTTGCCAACAGTTTTTCTGATCTTCTCCTACATGCTTTGCCATTTGGTTTGGAAGTCTTACCAAGCACTTTCGCCCCCTCATTGCAGACTAATTCTAAGACTTATTTGATGAGCTGCCATAACCAACAGACATATAATTGAGGAGAAAGCACTTGATTTATATGATTTGATCTTCATATATATAATCGATATATATATATATATTTATAACTTGTGGCTTAGGTGAAAGTTTACATAGCAATTATGCTTCCATTTAACAATTTTTTTCAACTTGTTCCATGATGTTGGCTATATTTTCCATAATGGGTCAATAGTTGCATTATTTTCATCCAATTTGTCTTTTTAAAATCATTTTTTCTGGAGCTTGTATAACTCTCATCATAATCCATCCATCCATGGTGTCAAACATTTGTACATTTGTTGCCATCATCGTTTTCAAAACATTCTCTTTCCACTTGAGCCCTTGGAATCAGCTTCTCATTTTCTCCCCTCCTCCCCGCCTCCCTCATGAACCCTTGATGATTTATAAATTATTTTATTTTTTCATGTCCTATAATGACTAATTATAGGTGAAGTCTCCCTTCATCCACTTTTCTGTTTATATGTAGATCATTGTGATCGGTTCCCACTTTCTTCCCCCACCTTCCCCTCCTGGTATGGCTACTCTCAATAATGGTCCTTAGGGGTTTATCTGTTCTGGATTCAATGTGTTTCTAGCTCTTATCTGTACCTGTGCACTTGCCCTGGTTTAGTTGGATTTGTAAGTTAGAAGTGGGGTCATGATAGTGGCAGGGAGGCGGGGAGAAAGGGGGAAGCATTAAAGAAATAGAGGAAAGTTGTATTTTTCATTGGTGTTGTTTGGCTCTCCTCTCCTAGACCCTTCTGTAAGGGGATGTTCAGTTGCCTACAGATGGGCTTTCAGTGTCCACCCTGCACTCCCCCGCATTCGCAATGATATGATTGTTTTTGTTCTGGGTCTTTTATGCCAGATACCTGATCCTATAGATACCTCATGATCACACACTTTGGTGTGCTTCTTCCATGTGGGCTTTGTTACTTCTCAGCTAGATGGTTGCTTGTTTACCTTCAAGCCGTTAAGACTTCAGATGCTATCCCTTTTGATAGCTCGGCACCATCAGCTTTCTTCGCCACATTTGCTTATGCATGCACTTTTTTCAGTGATTGTGTCAGGAAGGTAAGTGATGTCGAATGTCAGGTTATTAGAACAAGGTGTTCCTGAGTTGCTGTAGAACACAGAAGGCAGGTGGGTGTGCCCGCTTTGGTGTGGAGCCCTGAGAATGGTGGGTGGAATTGTCCTAATCACCTAGATCACTTTGGAGGTTGGGCAGAGGTTTCTGCAGCAGTGTGGAGCACTGGAGAGTGTTGGTGGAGCTGCCGTAGGTTGTGTCAGGCACTAAGGCGGGCAGGAGGAAGTTCCCTCAGTCACGTGGGGCCACAGAGGATGGGGAGGAGCTACTCCAGTCATGCAGATGGGATTTCCCCCAGAAAAAGGTGAGCAGGCTTTCCCCAGTCCTGTGTTACACTGCAGAGAGTGGAGTTTCCTCAGGTAGGTGGAGGGCAGGTGTAATGCCCTAGGCAAAGGGAACTGGCCTGGGGGTTGGCAGTGGCATGTGAAAAAAAAGGGAAGAGGAAACGCCTCCCCCCTAAGCCTAACCCCCCCCTCCCCCCCCCCCCCCCCCCCCCCCCCCCGCAAAAAAAAGATAGGAAGGAAGGAAGGAAGGAAAGAAGGAAGGAAGGAACAATTGAGCCTGTTGAGACTAGGGGGTAAAAGAGAGAAGAGAGGAAACAAAAGTAAATATACAGTTGAACCCTGACCTCCTGATCATGAGCCTGGAGGGGTTTAAACCCTGCCCAGTGGTGGTGGCAAACTGGGTCTGTGTCTAAGTCAAGACCTTGGGCTGGCCAAAGAAGCCCAGCTCTGGCGGAGACTGTAGCAGGGCTAAGGTTAAACCTTTGCTGGCCTCCACAGTGGTAAGACAAAGGCTCACAGCTCCTCAAAACCTAGTGGAACGGTGCTCCTTATCTTTATGGTGCTTCTGTGACTCAGCAACATGGAATTTCCCTCTCAATTGGTTTCCTGTGCTGATTTCTGCAGCGTCTCTTTGGTATGTGCTATGTGGTTGCCATTTTACCAGAATCCCTCCCCATTTTGTCTTGTTTAATCTAGTTTTTCATCTCTGTTTTAGGACAAATGTTGACTGTTTAGTCACATTTTTTATCATTTAAGGGACCACAGTATTAGTGGATGATTTTTATTTTATAAGCCAGTATACTATTTGGATGAAAAGTGACTACGGGAAATGGCTTCAGTTCCAAATTCAAAGGATACTTTAGCTTTTACATGGATTTCGCTAGTTTCTGTCAGTCTGGTAAAGCCGGCCTTTATTTTTTAAAGGTATTATAGTTTTGTTCTATGTTTTTCTATTCATCTATCTGGGACCTTCTACTTGCGACTCCGGTTAGAATTATAGATAATGGGAACAAGGTACCATCTAGTTCTTCTGGTCACAGGCTAGATAAGGCCATCATTTTTGTGAGTTGCTTATCCTGTGGACTAATTTTGTTTTCTGTCTTTGATTTCCTTCATTCTCTTTTGTCCCATTGAGTAGAAACCAATAGTTGTCTCCTAGATGGCTGCTTGAAAACTTTTTTTTTTTTTGGCATCACTGCTCTCGGTGGTGGGAGTAGGAGGCCCAGCCCTACTGCTGGAATTGAACCTCCGTCCCAGTGGGCCGCAGTCCCGTGCACAACTACTACGCCACTGGGGCTCAGCCCTTTTTTTTTTTTTTGCTGCTTGAAAACTTTTAAGGGCCCAGGTACTACTCACCAAATCAGGATGTAGAACATTATTGCCATCAGCTATGCTATGCCAATAAACGGAGTTCGTCCTAAGTCTTCAAACCCAGTAGATAAAGCTATGTAGCATAGGTTACTCTGCTTCTATCTGGTTTGTTATGTATATATTAATATAAGAGCCATGCATATAACATATAACCTATGCCAATAGAGACATCTGTGCACTCATTCCTGCTGCTTCATTTACTTTGGACACCTTGTGCAGACATCACTTTGATTGGATATACCAAAAATATCAAACATCTACTATCTCCTCTGTCACCCTCCCATTTCTGGTAACTCACAAAGTGTTACTCTGTGTATATACCTATTCTTGACTTTTTAAAAAACTAAGACCAAATTGTTCATGATTGTCAGCTTTCAATATAAAGTCCTCCAGGTCATATATAAGTTGTTTCATATACACCTCATTATTTTTTTTGCAGTTGCCTTGTATTCTATTCATTGTTTGTCACTTCATCCATTGATGGATGCTTACGTTGTTTCTATGTGTCTGCTATAATGCGCCAATGAGTAAATGTATGCATATATCTATTCTTGTGATCACTCTTATATCTCTAAAACATGTATGTACTAGATTAGGATTGTGAGATCATAAACTATTTTTATCTCTAGATTTTTGAGCACGTGCCATCCTGTTTTCTATAGTGGTTTTATCCTTTAACAACCCCACAAGCAGTGCTCCAGTCCCTAAAACTCTCCTCAGCATTTGGTGTTGTTTTGATTGGGGTCATTTTTTCAGGGATGAGATGGTATTTCGCTCTGGTTTTCATTTGTATTCCTCTGATGACTAATGATTGAGTTACAAGTTGGACTTTGAACCTGCAGGTCAGCAGTTTGAAAACACCAGCCACTTGGTGGGAGAAAGATAAGGCTTTCAAAGTTTTTTAAGTGTTACAGTCTTGGAAAACCAAAGGGGCAATTCTGCCATTTCTTTGAGGTCTCTATGGGCATGATTGACTTGGTGGTGGGAAATGATTAATAACTGTGAACATCTTTTCATGTATTTGTTGGTTAACTGAACATCCTCCATTGTGAAGTGTCTATTTGTACCATTTACTCATTTTTGGATTGGATTGTCAAAATTTTCTACATAGTTTAGAGATCAGACTGTTCATTATCCAATATGCCATTGCCAAAGAATTTTCTCCTAGTCTATAGATTCTCTTTTCCCTTTCTTTGTAAAATATTTTGATGAGCATACACTTTTAATTTTTGGAAGTTCCTATTATCTAATTTATCTCCATCGTTTGTACACTTTAATTTGTATTTGATTATTTATGCCGAAAATCAGGTCCCTGGGTTTGGACCCAGTGTTAACTTACAGGAATTTCATAGTTCGTGCTTTACCTTGTAGGTCTTTGACCCACTTTGAGTTAGTTTTTGTGCATAAAGTGAAGTACGGATCACGAGTCACTTTTCTGCATATGACCGTCCATTTTGTTTGCCAGCATTGTTTTTTAGAGCAACTCTCTCTTCCCTACTAAGTGACTTTGACCCTTGTCAAAGATTAGCTGTTCATTCATGAGCAAATACACTTTTAGGTTCTCACTTTGTTCCCGTTGCTCTATAAGTCTGTCATTGAACCAGTGTCAGGACACTTTAATGACTGTGGCTGCCAGCTCATTTTTGACTCTGAGATGTGTGAGGTCTTCCACTTTGTTATTCTTTTGTAACATTGCACTCATTATTCAGCGTCTTTGTTCTTTCCATATAAAAGTGAAATTTAGTCTTTCCATTTTATTAGAGAATGTTGCTGGGATTTGCATCAGGATTGCATATCAATAGAACACTTTTGTTAGTCTTGGCATTTTTGCATTTTTAAGTATTCGAAACCAGGGCCATGAAATATTTTGCCATTTATGTAGATAATAGGTCTCTTTTGGTTTCCTGCAGAAATGTTTTATAGTCTGTGTGTGTGTGTGTGTGTTAAAATAAGTTTATTCTGGTCCTGGTTAGGCTTAATTTTAGGTATTTCATCACTGGGGGTGGGACTGTTTTAAATGATTATGGTTTTAAAATTTCCTTATTAGCCTACGCCCTGTTGGTTTAGAAAAACCCAATCGATTTTGGGGTGTTGATCTTGCATCCTGTTACTTTGCTGAATTCTTCCATTAGATCCAGTAACTATCTTGTGGATTTTTAATGGGACTTTCTATATAGCATCATGTCAGCTACAAATAGGGGTAGCTTTAGTTTTTTCCTTTTCAGTTTGAATAGTCATGGCTTCTCTGGCTTGAACTTGCAGGACAATTTGAATGAGCCTGGTGATAGAGGGCATCCTGGCTCATTCCTGTTCTCAAGGGGAGTACTGTCAATCTTCCTTCATTGAGAATGATGTTGGCTATTGCTTTGCGTAAAAGGCCTTAGTTATATTGAGACATTTCCTTTCTATTCCTATCTTGCTGAAAGTTCTTGTCAGGAAAAGGTATAAAATTTTAGCAAATGCCCTTTTCTGGGTTGATTTAGATGATTATGTGATTTTTTTAACCTTTGTTTTATTTATAAGGTGAATTGCTTTGGTTCATTTTCCAATGTCGAACTGTCCTTACATTGCTGGTATGAATTCTGTTTAATCATGATGCATTATCCTTGGCTTTTATAGACTATTGAGTTATATTGAATAGAATTTTGATGAGAATTCTTAAATCCAAATTTATAAGTGGTATCTCTGTCTGACTTTTTGGTATCAGGGCTATGCTGTCTTCATAGACTGAGTTAAAGAGTGTTCCTTCCTTTTTTATGTTCTGGAGTAGTTTGGCTAGAATTACTGTTCACTTCTTGATGGAATTTTCCAGTGAGAAGAAGGTTCAACACCTGTTCAACCGGAGTATCTATTCAAGCATCCACTTGTAGGATTGTTAATGTAGCAATTCTTGCCTTGGCTGCTTTTAATCATTGTTATCTTCTCAGTGTCTTCCCCAGCCTCCATCATTTTATTGCTGGTCTCCCTCTATTTTACAATAGTGGTCTCATATAACATTTGTCTTTGTGATTGACTAATCTCATTCAGCATAATGTCCTCCAGGTTCATCTACTTCATGATATACTTTATATATTCATCGTTGCTCATTAATGTTAAATCATATCTGATTGTGTGCATGTGCCAAAGTTTATTTGCCGATTCTTCCACTGATGGGCATTTAGTTTTCCCCCCATCTTCTTGCTTTTATGAATAATACTGCAAGGGACATGGCTATGCATATATCAATGAGTGTTGCAACTCATATTTCTCTAGCAGATCTACCAACTTGAGGTATTGCTCGGTCATACTATTTCTATTGCTGACTTTTTCACAGTGGTTGCATCATTTTATGGCCCCACCAGCAGTGGACACACCCCTGTCAGCATTTGTTTTCTGTTTTTCTAAACTTTGCTATTTATGCTGGGGTGAGAAAATAGCTCATGCTTGTTTTGATTTACATCTCTAGAATGACTAAAGACCAAGAACCTCCCTTCAAGTCTGTTGGCCTCCTGAATATCATCTTTGGTTCATGTCCTCCGCCACATTTTCAGATGAATTTATCATCTTTTTCTTCTTTAGGTGTTGGCATTTTCTGTACAGTTTAGAGATTATCCTCTTTCCAATATGACAGTGGCCAAAATATTTTTCTCTCTGTGGGCTCTCTTTTTATTCTTCTGGTGAAATCTTTTGATGCATATCAAACCAAACAATCAAGTCAATTCTGATTCTATATCATGTTTACCAGATTGTAAATCTTTTTTTAAAAATGATTTTATTGGGGGTTCTTATAGCTTTTATAGCATGATGTATGGAAATATATCATTTATATCGAGCATATTTGTATATATGTTGCCATTTTCATTTCCAAATACTTTCTACTTGAGCCCTTGGTATAAGCTCCTCTTTCCTCCTCCTTTTTTTTTGGGGGGGGGGGCATCACTGCTCTCGGTGGTGGGAGTAGGAAGCCCAGCCCCACTGTTGGAATTGAACCTCCATCCCAGTGGGCCGCAGTCCCGTGCACAACCACTACGCCACCGGGGCTCAACCCTCCTCCTCCTTTTTTAAAAAAATTAAAATAAATTATTTTATTGGGGGCTCCCAAGTTTTAAATCTTTATGGGAGCAGTTGACCTCATCTTTCTCCCAGGAGCAGCTGGAAGATTTGAATCACTGATCTGTGTTTACTGGACAGTTCAACTAGATGCATATAAGTGCACACAAGTTGTTTTTATTGCTTTCCTGTCATCTCTCTTATTTGTTTCTGTTCTTATTTTATTATTTTTCTTTTATGGTGACTGTAGATTTCCTTTGCTGCTTCTTTTGCATTCATTCAAATTTCAGGGATATGCTTTTGATTTGGAGTCTTTCTTATTTTTTATTGTGTGCATTTGTTTCTACAAATTCACTTGTGTGCACTGCTTTTGCTGTGTCTCAAAGTGTTGGGTATATTGTGTTTTTAGTCTCATTTTATTCAAGGATGTCTTAAATTTTATTTAATTGTTTATAGTGTATGGTAACTCTTACCTGATAACTAAATAATGATTGCTCAATTTTCATGTATATATTCTTCTCATGGTTTTTTATGTTGTTGATTTCTAATTTATAGTGTTAGAGTCTGAAAAGATGCTTTGTATTATTTTGATGCTTGTTTAATTTATTGAGGCTTAATTTGGGGCCTAATATATGGCTTATCCAGGAGAGTGGTGATGTGCATTGCAGAAGAGTGGGTGCCATGCTGCTGTTGGGGTGTAGATCCTGGTCGGGTGTACATGCTTATGAGCTCAAGCTGTTCGATTGTGTTTAGATCTTGTGTATCATCGTTGTTTCTTTCTACTTTTGTCCATCTCTGAAAGTTTTCTGTCATTATTGTAGAATTGTCTGCTTCTCTTTTCTATTCTGCTAAGAGTTTGGATGTATAAATATGTAGTATGGCTGTGTTCTCTTGGTGTATTGATCCTTTAATCATGTAGTGCCCTTTCTTGCTTCTAAGGATGGATTTTAACTTGTATATGACTTGATCTTGCTCATTAGGAAGGAGAATATAATCGGAGACACTAACGTTTGAAGATCTTGCTAACATTTTGTCAAGGAAGCTGTGTTAAGATTTTTGATTTTGCTATTTTATAATCTGAAAGTCATAACTATGGAACATTAACATTCGCAAATTATCCAACGATTTTTATTCTTTTATGACTCCCCGACCCTCCCCACTTTATGGCCTGAATCTGTAGAGTGAATGAGCGTTAAAGCCATTGTGAAAACATGTGGATGTAAAATGATGCTTTAAAATAAATATAGTACAAAAACTCTCTTTTACTATTTGAAATCTCAAGCTGTAGCAGGTGTAATAGGAGTCAGCAAAACCTGCCTCCCTATCATTCAATCACTGCAGTCCACCTAAAAGTGTTAAAGGACATCTGAATAAGTCTTGGGAAAAGGAGAAAAACAGACACCCCTTTCCTCTACAGTGGTTAGTGTCCGAGAAAGAGTCTAAAGCAATTTATATCTACGCCCTGCTTGTTTAACTCTGAGAACTATACACAACAAAGCCAAAGCTAGCGAGGCCAAAGAGAATGCTTTGACATGGTCGATGGAGAAGAGCTTTCCTCTCTTTGTTTCAGATAGGCTCATGCGCTTGAATCCTGATTTAGTATGCTAGGGGTGATGAAGGGACAAGTTTTACTCTGGCTTTCTCTAGTGCAGGGTATTCATGGACGCACGCAGAACTGCTTGCCCTGCCTTTAGCAAGAGGAAGTTGTTGTGCTGAGAAATTTTATTCACTCAGAAGAGTCTTCTTGTTAGGTTAGACAGTGTTTCTGAGAATGATAGTTATTGCTGACAGGTTGTATTCTGGCTGTTTATTAGGATGTGATTTTTCCTTTGAAGAATTGCATACAGTGATTTTTTAAAAATATGTACAAGAGTGGGGGAAGTTTGTGGGGTAAATGGAAGAAAAAAACGAAAGGAATTTTTTCTCAAAAAATTTATGCTCTCTCAGATGAAGGAACATCGGTAAAGATATTTATTTATTTGATAATCTACTTATGGCCATCTTTAATTAACTTTACAAAGTGGAGGCTAGGATCCAGTGTTGTCTGGAAGGGAAGAGTCCTGCCCTCCAGGAAGAGCTTTGGGTCTAGTTCTTTCTTTTGAAAGCTGTGCTCCTCAGCTTCTTGGTCCCTTTCCACTCATAATCAATTTTGATTCTTTGCCTGACTTACTGGGCAATGCAGTGAGTTTTCCATCAGTAACATGGGAACCATTGTGCTTAATTTTTTTTCCTCTTTCTTCCTGTTAGTGTGTCGTGTACTACACAGGATGTTTTAAGGAGAACAGTACACTGAAGGTTAAATTAACTCTCTGGGCCTAAAAAGAAAAGCTTGATAAAGATGCATAAGATGGAGATAATATAGCTTGGACTCAATAGTATTTTGATCCTTAGAGTAAAATTTGGCAGCTGGAGAGGGTGCTAATTGATTGTATGATATAAGTTTATGATAGTTAGGAGATGGCCCTCCAGCTCTGTATGTCTCTAAGTTTAACAAAGCATATTGTATAGTGGAAAGATATCAGTTGTGAAGGCAGATGGACCCGAGTTTGAATGTAACATCTCTACTGCTGCGCGGCAGAAAGGTCTTAAGCAGGCACTTACCCTCTCTGAAGCTCATTTTGCTTCTCGGTTAAATGGGGATGCTCGCCCTTAGCTTCTGTTTAGCTCTTAGGTTTGAAAGAGCAAATGCAGGTAAGGTGCTTGTGTTAAATTGGGTTTTCTAGAGAAGAAAAACCAGTGATGCTGTGTGTGTGTGTGTGTGTGTGTGTGTGTAGAAAGAGTCACATCAAGAAATGGCTTACATATTGTAGAAATAGTTAAGTTCAGTCCTGTCCAAGTCCATCGATCACATGTGACCCAAAGGCTTTTCTGACTCTTGTAGCTGTAGAAGCTGATGCACAGGAAACAATGCAAAGCAAGAGGGTCACATGCTGTTGGATACAGTGATAAAAGAATTTGAGGTCAGCTGAATGAATACAAGTTTGGCATTCTGCTAAGGGTCCCCGGGACTGGACAAAATAGGAGACTGATAACCAGACATAGGCTCTACTCTTCTCAGGGTCTCTCTCTCTCTCTCTCTCTCTCTCTCTCTCTCTCTCTCTCTCTCTCTCTCTCTCTCTCTCTCTCTCTCTCTCTCACACACACACACAAAAGGCCACACCCTCAGGGAGGTGTCATTGGGTTGCAACCTGATTGATAGGGTAGGCTCCCCTCCTAACTTCACCCAGGAGGGTCCAACTAGACAGACTGTAAGCATAACTCGGTACCAGATGTGAAGCAGGCATAGGCTGTACTCTGTGATATTTTCACTTTTGAGTCAATGAACTGCCAGGATAATTCTCTGTTTTTTGAAAATCTCCTTTACTGCTAACTGTCCGAGTTCCACTATGAGTCATACTCGACTCAATGTATGAGTTTTATCTCTCTTCAAATTTGAAAACTTTTTTTGATGTCAAACTAAACTCTTCCCTTTTCAATTTAAGTCTCCTTTGATTTGCTCTGTATCCTCTGGCCACACTCTCAAATGTCTTTTCAGACTTGAAAATAGCAATGAAACTACCTTCTTGGCTTTCTGTAGATTATGTAACCTTGATCACTCTAACCTATTCAAATAGGAACCATTGAATAATTCCTTTGAAAATGTGCCTTACATCCATTATATGCAAAGCACATTTGTACATTTGTTGCCCTCATCATTCTCAAAACATTTGCTTTCTACTTACGGCCTTGGTATCAGCTCCTCATTTCCTCCCTCCCTACTTGCTCCCTCCTACCTCATGAACTCTTAATAGTTTATAAATTATTGTTATGTTGTCATATCTTACACTGTCCGATGTCTCCCTTCACCCACTTCACTGTTGTCTGTAACCCAGGGAGGAGGTTATAAGTAGATCCTTATAACTGGTTCCCCCTTTCTACCCTACCTTCCTTCACCCTCTTGGTATCACCACTCTCACCACAGTCCTGAAGGGATCATCTGTTCTAGATTCCCCATGTTTCTGGTTCCTCTCTGTACCAGTGAACATCCTCTGGTCTACCTGGATTTGTAAGGTAGAATTGGGATCACGATAGTGGGAAGGGGTAGAAAGCATTGCTGTATTTTCCATCATTGCTACACTGCACCCTGAGGATACAGAAACTTCATCTTGAAGAACCTCTCCCCTCGATCCTCTGTCCTTTTACCAGCATGGAGATGTCTATGCAGGTAATGAGAGATTATAAGATTATCAATAAGGATTGGCACCCAAAGTAGCAGAAAGCCTGGGGCCAGTAGAAAACCAAGTGGAGAGAAAACATCAGCGGAGGCCAAGAGAGGCAGCATCTGGTGAAGAGGAGTGGCACCAGTCCAGTCTGAGAGGAGTGGGTGGAGACCTGTAGCACTCTTGGGACTGCAGCTGCAAGAGGAGCAGCTGAGACCATGAGCAAACTTGGCAGCAGCAGAAACATCCTAGGTGAGAGAGAGGCCCACAAGGTGCTGGGCCCTGCTGGTTGACTTTGGTATGCCCTGTGGAGGCCACTCTCGGAGGCATTCTTTAAGGCACCCTGGTCCAGGATTTCCCCCAGGCTGCTGGTTTAGGACTGAACAGCAGCGCAAGAAGCAGAACCAAGAGACGTGCCAGTCCAGTGTCGTAAGAGGAAGCATCATTTTCTCAGCATCAAATGATCACATAAGACTGAGCACCAATTTCTATGTATTTATTGTTCATTATGTAGTTTACCTGTGCTAATGCTCTGGAAGTACCTTTGTGTTCTCTCTCTGATCAGATGCATGTGATATTGATGACTTACTTGTGAGCACATCACAGATAAGGCATATGTGCAGTGCATCCTCTTAATACCAACATGTGAGAATGTCTATTGTCTGGACCATCTCTCATAAAAGCCTTACCATGAAGAGATATTTGTCAATTTAATCATTCAACCTGTCTGATGAGAATCAAGACTTCTGGATGGGTGGAGGGAAGGTGGGGTAGAGAGGGGGACCCAATTACAAGGATCTACATATAACCTCCCATCTGGAGGATGGACAGCAGAGAAGTGGGCAAGGGGAGATATCAGGCAATGTATGATATGACAAAGTAATAATACTTTATAAAGTATTGAGGCTTGTTGGGTGAGGGGAGGAGGAGGGTGGAGGGAAGGGAAATGATGAAAAGCTGATGTCAAGGGCTCAAGTAGAAAAGCAGATATTTGGAGAATGATGACGGCAGCAGGCAGATGAAGGTGCTTGACACAGTATATGTATGTGTGGATTGTGATAAGCTATGTATGAGACCCCAATAAAATGATTAAAACTTAAAAATGGAATTTTTATTATTAGTGAGGTTGTCCTGTTACATTTTATTTTGCATGAACATCTGTTCTGTTCAACATAGGTACAGCCATTCAAACTTTCCTGTTTTGTGTTATCTGGATATCTTTTGCATCTTATTTTTAATTATTGAGTCATTTGATTTTAGATTGATAGTATGTTCTGAAATGTTCATTTTATGTCAGGAATATTTAACCCACTCATATTTGTTGTTATAACCATTGCATTTTCTGCTTCTTTCCATTTCTTTTGCTTTTAATATATGGATTATATTTTTGTTTTCTTTCTAGTGTTTATACATCTGGTTTTTATTCTTTTGGTGCTAGACTAGGAGTTTTAAAAAATTTAAATTAATTTTCTTGGCTCATATTGGCTCTGATAATTTATCTAAAGAAGATTCAAAAGAATTGCAAACAATGAAACAGTGTTGGAATAAGAGTCTAATCATCCTAAAGGGCAAAACACCTTTGATTTGAAAGTGTTGATATTCTTATATAAAAATAGCATTTCATATTAAAGTCAGTTTGATGAGTATTTTTCTATCAATTTGACACTTTGGTTACTGTGACACTCATTTAAGATACAATTCTTTTAGCTGGCTTCCCTTCTCCTGGTGTGCCCTCCGTCTCCTTGGTCAGCTCCCAAACTCACTGCCTTTGGGTCATTTCTGACGCACAGTGACCCTGTAGGGCAGAATAGAACCGCTCCACGTGGTTTTTAAGACACAAATTTTATGGGAGCAGGACGCTTCATCTTTCTCTTCATCTTTCTCTTCATCTAGTAGTTGGCAGAATGGAAGCATTCGGTGGGTAGTTCGATGCTTAACTAACTGTGTGACTAGTGCTCTTTTGTCAGCTCCGAGTATGTCTGAAGTGTTGGGCTGTTAGTGCGTGGTCACTGGTTCAAGCACACGAGCCACTCCATGGGAGAAAAGTGAGACCATCCACTACGGAAAGACTGATAGTCTCAGAACCCTAAGGACCAGCCTGTCGTATACGGTGCCTCTGAGCTGGAATTCACTTGATGACAGTGAGTTTTGGTGTTCGTAGGTCTTTAACATAAGGAATGTAGAACAATTAGCCAGTGAGGACAGCAGGGTGAGGTAGAAACAGCTCTGAATTCTTTTGAGCTGGGAAGCTCCCTCCTTCTGGGCTTTGATTTCTGCGTCTCTATCTGCAGGGGGAAAATATGCTGTTTGCTTTCATCACAGATTGGCAGTCTATCGTGTGACTAAAAATAAGAATCAGTTTGATGGTAACAGGTTTTAAGAAGTTCCCCAAACTCCGAAACAGACTCACTTGCCATCATGTTGATTCCAACCCATAGTGACCCTATATTGAGTTTCTGAGGCTATAAATTGTTATAGGTGCAGGTAGCTTGATCATGCTTCCACAGAATGCTGGTGGGTTTAAAGCCTCAACTTTGTAAATAGCAGTCCAATGCTTCCCTCACAGCACCAAGAAGATAGAAGATATAATCTTTGAGGAGACTTTTAGTGCTGTCTTTCTATGATTATTAATGCAAGTAAACTCTAAGCAGTTTATTAAGCACTTAATTGCTTGGTTTTCATACCACACCCTACTTTAATTGAGAAACACCAAGTTCATTTGTTAACAAATTAGATTAAAAGGTATTTGAAGGTTCTGAGTCTGAGTCATAATAATGCAATAGAGAATCCCCAGGAAGTAGATGGTCATGAATCTGAGTCCTGGCATCTTGTGCACACATGCTAACATTCTGAGGTTCACTTTTCTGAGCAAAAATAAAATTTGTAATCTTGACTTTACGGGGTCAACTAGAGATATTAAATGAGTTGTAAGGCACATAAAGCACCCAGCAAGTAGTGGATCATCAGTACATATTTTATAAAAAAGAACTGGTCAAATATTGGACAGATCCAAAGAACTAAAACATTTTTCGTTGCTCTTTTGAAAGTGTCCAAAGATAAATAATTCCAGATGCTGTCAAACTGACTTCAACTCATGATGACTTGGTGAGTTTCAAAGTAGAAATGTACTCCACAGGGTCCTTAATGAGTGATCTTGGAGAAGGTGATCGAGGTTCCTCTAGGTGGGCTTGAACCATCAACCTTTCCATTGGGTCTTTGTACCACTTCAAGACTTCTTAGAAAGTACAGTGTGGGGCTGAGCCCCGCTGGTGTAAGTAGTTGATTGCGGGACTGCAGCCCGCGGGCTTGGCTGTTCAAATCCAGCGATGGCTTTCAGGAGCAGTGTTGGGTAGCTCCCATGACCACCAGTGGGCAGTGATGCCAAAAAAAAAGAATGAAAATACAGTGTGAAGGAAATGATGAAGCAAAAGCTGCACTCATTTTGCTGCTGACATTGAAAATTCTCTTTCAGAGTGCTAACCTTGCAATTTATAATAAAAATTAAAGAGTGGATTATTTTTAAAATTTTTAATTCTTCTTTCCAGATTATAGCATGAATTACATTCTCCCTTCCCCACAAAAGCAAACTTTATGCATTCTTGATTAGGTTATAATAATGTGTTTAAAAACTAGTTGAAAGATGATCAACTAAACTGTGTACTACACAGTTTAGGAATGGTGCTTCATTTAAAATGGCTGATATATAGAATTAGCAAGTGTGGAGAAATCAAGCAAAATATTTACAAAAGAGTGCACAGTAAGTAATTGACATCACACAAAAGCCTACGTCTCTGCACTGATAAAGCCTGGAATCTTATATCTCTCTGGTTTTATGTGCGAAAATGTATCTGTTTGTACTTTGTGTTTTATCAGGGTATCATGAGTACTTGATGAGTCAATAAAAAATATGAAGGGGCTTCAAAAAACCCTTGGAAAGAAGTCGTTATCTTTCTAGTTCTGTCTTTCACGAACTTCCTGAAGTCCCCTTTTTAAAACAAAAGTGTATCATTCATGATCCCTGCATGCGCCTCAGTATGTTAGGATATGTGCACATGATTTCAGATCTCAAACTCATGATTATTATTTCCTATGGATTCTCCATTACATCATCCTGATTCATATTCTCAACATTAAAAAAAATCATTCTATTGGGGGTTCATACATCTCTTATCTCCATCCATCCATCCATCCATCAATTCATCCATCCATCCATCCATTGTATGTCAAGCACATTTGTACATTTGTTTCCTTCATCATTCTCAAAACATTTGCTTTCTACTTAAGACTTTGGTATCAACTCCTCATTTCCCCCCTCCCCCCCTACTACTGCTTCCCTCATGAACCCTTGATAATTTATAAATTATTATTACTTTATCATATCATACATGTCCGATATCTCCCTTTACCCACTTCCCTATTGTCCGTAATCCAGGGAGGAGGTTATATGTAGAACCTTATAATCAGTTTCCCCTTTTACCCCACCTTCCCTCCACCCTCCCGGTATTGCCACTCTTAACCACTGGTCTTGAAGGGATCATCTCTCCCAGATTCCCTATGTTTCTGTTTCCTACCTGTACCAGTGTATCTCCTCTGGTTCAGCCAGATTTATAAGGCAGAATTGGGATCATGATAGTGGGAGGGAGGAAGCCTTGAAGAACTATGGGAAAGGTGTATATTTCATTATTGCTGTGCTGCACCATGACTGGCTCATCTCCTCTCTGTGACCTTTCTGTAAGGGATGTCCTGTTACCTACAGATGGATTTTAGGTCCCCAATCTGTACTCCCCTCATTTACAATGATATAATTTTTAGTTTTTTGATACCTGATACCTGATTCCTTCAACAGCTCGTGGTCACACAGGCTGGTGTGCTTCTTCCATGTGGACTTTGTTGTTTCTGAGCTAGATGGCCGCTTGTTTACCTTTAAGCCTTTAAGACCTCAGGTGCTATATCTTTTGATAGCCAGGCACCTTCAGCTTTTTTCACCATTTTTGCTTATGCATACATTTGTCATCAGTGATTGTATTGGGAAAGTGAGCCTCACGGAATGCCAGTTTAATATAACAAAGTATTCTTGCATTGAGGGAGTACTTGAATGGAGGCCCAATGTCCATCTGCTGCCTCAATACTAAACCTATAAATATATGCACATAGAACTATTTCCCCATCATCATATGTAAATATATTTATCTATATACATTCTTGTATTTAGGCCTCTATAAATGCCCTTTGACTCCTATTTCTTTCCTCTTACTTTCCTTTTTTCCCACTATCATAGTCAGCTTTCATTTGAGTTTCAGTAATCCCTTTTGGTTACCTTACTCTTGATCAATTCCTGCAAGACCTCCTACACCCTCCTCGCCACTGATTTTGGATCACTTGTTGTTCCCTCTCCCTGGGTTGATCAACATCACCTCTGTTCTCCCATCTCTCCCGGGAACTATCTGTCTCGTTTTTTTTTTTTTTTCCCCTTCAGACTGTTTATCCAGCCTATCGTATCAAGAAAGACCTGCAGAAATAATAATATGCACAAGAAATCAAGACATAGTTAGATGAAGCAACAAAAGAAAACAAAATGACAACAACAACAAAAACAATGTCCAGAAAATTATTTAAATAAGTTAAAAAAATAAAAATAGTAATTAAAAAGAAAAACCTGTGGATAGTTCAAGGTCTGTTAGTTGACCTCTAGGTGTGTCCTCCAGTTGAGTTTGATGGGGTGCCTTGCCCTGGTTCCATAGTCTATCCTTGACACTCTCTCAGGACCTCCATGCTCTGCTCCCCCCACTGCTCTATTGCATGCACTTAGTGTTTTGCCTAGATGTGGTAGGGTCATACTGGGTGCAATCCCGACTCTGTGTCTCCAGTATTGTCCCCAATAGGGCTTTGGGTCAGCGAGAGACATCGTGTCTCATAGTGTGGTAGGCCACATAGTCCTCTCTGCGCATTGGCTGTTCTGTGTTGGGATATTGTTGTCAAGGATTTGTGGGTAAGGATGTACTCCACTCTCTCTTCCTTCACCTTCATTTGCTCCCGGGTGCTCTGGTCCAATATGCCTCTCTCCTAGAGCTGCAGCTTCAGTGCTGTCCTCTGAAGTAAATTCTTCTGTGGGCTGTCCACATGGTTGGGTTTGGGGCCAGGCCCTCAGTCCCTTCCACTGGCTCCCTGCTCCATGTCATCAAGCTGCATTCACATCCTGGAACATGGGGTGTCAGTTTGGCCCCTCTTTCCCTGTGGAGATATAAATAACACCCCCCCCCCTTGGGTAGATTAGTGCCCTGTTTCCATGCTACACATTGCTGTCTTTCTCAGTTACTCACCATTTTAGTTGGCTACCAAATATAGTCATGGATTTGGATCTCACCCCGGAAATTTTTGTATGCAGTAACTTTTTCCCAATGTCCATTTTGCATTTTTTAAAAAAGCTTACTTCAGCGAACTCATATTGTACTTGTCTTTTTGCATTTGGCTAACTTAACTTAGCATAATTTCCTCCAGTTCTTCCCATGTGGTGATATGCTTCATGCATTCATCATGGCTTTTCAGCGATGCGTAGTACTCCATTGTAAGTATGTACCACAGTTTTATAATCCATTTGTCAGTTGATGGAAATTTGGGTTCCCAACTCCTTGCAATTGTGAACTGTGCCTCAATGAAAAGTGGAGCACAGATGTTTGTCTGTGGTTTGTTTTTTGCTTCTTCTGGGTATATGCCCAGTAGGGGGGTTGCTGGGTCATATGGTAGCTCAACTTCCATCTGTTTTAGTTATCACCAAATAAATTTCCATGGTGGACCACTAGCAGTGGATGAGAGTTCCGGTCTCCCCACAGCCCCTCCAACACATGTTGTTTTCTGATTTTTTAAATTAGGCTATCATTGAGGGTGTTAGGTAGTATCTCATTGTTGTTTTAATTTGCATTTCTCTTATGTCTAATGATCAGGAACATTTTCTCATACTGGCCATTTGGATTTCTGCCCCTAGGAAATTTCTGTTTAGGTTCTCTGCTCACCTCCTCAGTGGGCAATTAGTTTTTTTTCTTTTTGGAACCTAGCAAGGTATTGTAGATTTCAGTAATAAGGCCATTGTCTGATGTGTCATTGTTAAAGATGTTTTCCCAGTCTGTGGACTCTTTTATTACTCTCTTGGTAAATTCTTTCTAGGTACACAGGTGCTTTACCTTCAGCATATCCCACTTGGCAACTTGTGCCTCCTCTGTGTTTGTGCCCTTTCCTATTTCTGATAGCCTATTTAAACCCTGTGCCAATGTTCTCAGGTTGGTCTCAGTTTCCTCATTGATAGCCCTAATAGTTTGATGTTTTACCTCAAGGGCTGTGATCCACCTTGAATTTATTCTTGTGCATGGAGTGAGATAAGGGTCTTCCTTCATTTTTCTGCAGGTAGATGTACATTTTTTTTCACACCACAGATGTACATTTTTTTTAACACCACTTGTTAAAGAGGACATCTGCTTCCAATTTGATATTTTTGGGGCCCTTATCAAAGATCAGTTGTCTGTATGCTGATGGATTTTATTTCTGGATTTTCAGTTCTTTTCCATTGGTCTTAGTATCCATCATTCTACCAATACCATGCGGTTTTGACCACTGTGGCTGTATAATATGTGCTAAAGTCAGGTAAAGCAAGACCTCCCACTGTGTGTTGAAGTCACTCTTGGTTTCTTGTAATAGTGTTTTGTAGTTTTCCTCATATAAAACTTTTGTTTTTTTAGTCAGGTATATCCCTAGATACTTCAATTTGTCCTTGACTATTGTGAGGGGTACCACACTTTTGATCTCCTCTTCTGTGGTCTTATCTGATGTGTGTAGCAGTCTGATAGACTTCTGTTTGCTTGTATCTTGACACTTGCCCATACTCTATTGCTTACAGTATTCCCCATGTGAATCTTTTGGGATTTTCCATGTACAAAATCGTATCATCTGCAAATAGTGAGTTTCACCTCTTCCTTCCCCATCACCTTTGATGTCTTTTCTTTGCTTTATGGTGTTAGATACTACCTCCAGTACAATGTTAAATCAGAGTTGGGACAAGGGGCATCCTTCTCTGGTCCCCCTTTTTAGGGAAATTGTATTAGTCTTTTCTTCATTGACTACCATGTTGGCTGTTGGTTTTTCCTATATAGCTTATACTGTTTAAGGCATTTTCCTTCTATTCCTATTATTTGTTTTATATTCTTTTGAATTCTATTGACTAGTATTTTGTTAAGGATTTTTGCATCAATGCAAAAATGTTCATTAGGGATATTGGTCTATAGTTCTCAATTCTTGTGGATCCTGGTTTCGGTATCAGGGTTACACTAGCTTCAGAGATGGAGTTAAGGAGTTTTTCATCTTTTTCTGTGTTTTGGAAGAGTCTGTGTAGGATTGGTGTCAGTTCTTCCCTAAATACTTGGTAGAATTCTCCTGTAAAGCCTTTTGGTCCAGGTGATTTTTTGTTGGTTATCCCTTGATAATCTTGTCTCTTTCTTCATAGCTATAGGTCTGTTGAGATTCTTGATGTCCATTGGGGATAGTCTAGGGAGGGACCGTTTTTTTCAAGAATTTGTCCATGTCTTCCAAGTTGTTGAATTCATTGGAATACAGTCCTTCATAGTACTGTGTAATTATCCTTTTGATTTCATTAGGGTCAGTTGTAATGTCCTCTCTTTCATCCCTCATTCTTGCTATTGAAAATTTTCCCTCCTTTCTTTGGTTAAGTCTGTCAGTGGTTTGTCGATTTTGTTAATCCTCTAAAAATACCAACTTTTGACAGCATTAATTACTCCCATTGTTTTCTTATTTTCCCTCTCCTGAATCTCAGCCCTGATTTTTCTTATTTCTTTTCTTTTGCTATTAGTAGAATTGTCTTGTTGACTCTACTCTAGTTGTTGTAAATTTTGTGCCAGCATATCGGCTATGAGACATTCTTCCTTTTTCAGGTGTACATGTATTGATATGAAACTTTCTCTGGTAATGGCCTTTGCTGTGTCCCATAAGTTTTGATATGCCATGTTTTCATTCTCATTGGCTTTTAGAAATTTCCTAGTTTAATCTCTGCACTGGGCCAGTATCCACTCCTTTTGTAAGAAAGAGTAAATATTCATCCTCAAATTATTTGCTCTTGCTTTCTTCATCTTCCATCTACTGTTTTCCAGCATTAAGGCACAATGGTCAGAGAGAGAGAGAGGTCTGTATGATATCAATGTGCTTAAATGTATGTAGATTCACCTTATGCCCCAGCATGTGGTCTATCTTCAAATATGTGCTGTGTGGGTTTGAAAAGAATGTGATTTTTTTGTATGGATGAAAAGTTCTGTAGAGAGCTATCAAGTCAAATTGTCTAATTGCAGTGCTTAGATCTCTAGCCTCCTTGTTGAGTTTCTTTCACTATGACCTATCTTTTTCAGAGAGCGGTGTATTGAAGTCACCAAATCCTGTGATTTCTTTTTTTCATCTTTTGGAGTGTTTGGTTGACATATTCAGCATGTCTCTCATTCAGGGAATATGTTTAAAATGCTTAGTTGCTCTTTGTCTATCATTCCCTTGAGCATTATATAGTGTCCCTCCTTATCTCTTTTTATGGTTTGCACATTGAGGTCAATTTTATCCAAGACTTGGATTGCTACTCCTGCTTTTTTTGAATTGGTATGCCTTTCTCCAGCCTTTGATTCTCAACCTATTTTTGTCTGTAGTCTTGAGATGTGCCTCATGTAGGCAGCAGACTAATGGGTTGTGTTTTCTAAGCCAGTCTGCTAGCCTCAGTCTTTTAATGCCTGAGTTCAGTACATTGATATTCAGGGTTATTACCTGCCTGTGTGACTGTGCGATGCTATCTTCTACCTTTTGTGTTGGGTGTTTCCCTACCTCCCTTTCTTTTCATTGTGTTGGGCATGTGTGAGTAAGGGTGGATCATTGTTGACTTCTTTTCCACCCTTAAGCCAATCCTATCTTGGAGGCTGTTTTCTCTTTGTTGACCTCTGGTTTGAGGTTGTTCTATGTGGCGGTCCCTTATTTATGCTTGGTGAGTATTGTTCTTCTGCCCATACTGTGTCACCAAGGATCTTTTGTAGAGCTGGGTTTCTTTTTACATATTCTCCATCTATCTTGATAGATAATTTGGCTGGGTAGAGTTTCTTGGGTTTGCATTATTTTCCTTCAATTTTTGGAATTTATTACTCCACTCTCTCTTTTTCATAGTGTCTGCTGATAGGTCTTAGCATATTCTTATTAGGGAAACTTTGTATGTGTTTGCTTGTTTTTCCCTATGTGGTATCAAGATTTTCTCTAAGTTGAATCATTTAACTATTGTGTACCTTGGTGAATTCTTCTTGGAATTGAGTCTAGCTGGTGCTCTTTCAGCCTCCTAAATGGTTTCCTGGTTTTCATCCATTAAGCTGGGGAAGTCTTCCTTCAAGAATTCTCTGTCTATTGTTGCAGGTGACTTCTTTGTTGTGTCTTTCTCTGGAAATCCAATTGTTCCGATGTTGTTCCTCTTTATAGTCTCATAACTCTTAGGTTTTCTTCAGCTTCTCTGATGATCTTATTAGATTTTTGTTCATGTTTGTTAAAGTCTGCTCAGCTATCCTCTTGGTCACTGGTGTAGTTTTCTGCTTCCTCCCGTTGATTCATGAAGTCTTTGAGTCTGCTGTTGGTTTTTGTTATCTCGTCCCTAAGCTCTTGTATAACCCTTTGGTGTATGGATTTTATCTCCTCTGTCATTTCATCCTTTTTGTGTATTGTTTCCCTCATATCCTGTATGACTCCAAGTAGCATTCTGAAAATTTCTTTCTTTGGCCAATCAATGTCTGCTTCTTCTATGCACATCATTGGGTTCAGGACATTTTCTGCCATTGCCTTTTTTTTCTCCTTTTTGTTGTTGTTGTTGTTGATGATGATGATGATGTCGTTGGGGCTGATTGCTGTTTGTGTTGCATTGTTTTAGAGGAATCAGGTATTATTTTCCAGGGAGTTGAAAAGCACTGGTTCTCTCTGGGAGACTCTTAGGAATGCTTCTTAACAGCTTACAACTAATTTCACTAGGGAATTGGCCTTTCACTTTATCCTTCTGTGGCCTCACTCTTTCCCTAGTGAACCAATATTCTGTTATTTGGAGGGCACCTTTGATGGTCCTCTCAGGGGACGCTCATTGGGTGGTTGTGGACTCATGAAGATGGTGCTGTACTGGGTGATCTCACAAGAAGCCATGATGGTGTGGCCTATGGCAACTTGGGATGTGCAGAGGGCTTGCAGGGGTGTCTGCTGCAACAGGAGTGCCACAGAAGGCTGGTGGGTTGCCCACTTGGGTGAACACCGTAAATGGTGGGTGAAATTGCCATAGTCAGTTAGATTGTTGCAAAGGTTGGGCAGAGGTTCCTGCAGTAGCATGGAATGTTGACAAGTGTTGGTTTGGCTTGCTTAGAAACTGTGGGGGGATAGAGAGAAGAGAGAGAAACAAAAGCAGCAATATAGCTGAGCCCAGATCCCTGACTGTGGGGATGCAAGTATTTAATTACAGTCCCGAGTCTGTGGCAAGCTGTGACCGTGTTGAGAGAAAACCCCTGTGCCAGCTCCAATTGATCCTGCCTCTGGTGGAGATAGTGGCAGGGCTAATTGTCAAACCCTAAATGGCCTCCACTAGTTCTATGTATCTTTATGATGCACCTTCTGCGACCAGGAAGTGTTGAATTTCCCTTAGTGACATTCCTAGGCTGATTGCTGTGGATTCTCTCTGGCATGTGTTGCTTAGTCACCATCTTCCTTGAAGTCCCATATTCGCAACTTTCGCAACTTTAAATACCTTCCTTTGTTTGTTTCTGAGATAGACTATGGTGGCTATGAAGATAGACAGAATGTATAAATCATAATAAAAATGTGGGGTGGAGACGTAGGCAGAGTGATAGAAAGGAGATCTTATAGAGCTTGCAATGTTTAAGAGTTTGTCTCAAACAGCACATTGAGAAAGCAATTCTTATGCTTCAGAAATACTTTTCCTAGAATAAATTTTAATTTACCAAATACCTCTAAATTATGAAGATGAAAATTCACATGAGAAGTTGTTTTTATGAAGAGAGCCGGTTTCCCGTCAGCTCTACTTTTTATTTTCTAGTTGTTTTTCCTCCCCCTTCTTCTCTTGTGTTCAAGGAGAAAGCTTTAGAGATGCGGAGTGGTTTACAATGGCCCATTTCTATCTCTTTCCAGAAGGTCATCAAATCAATTCATTTAAAAAAAGAAGAAAAAATGATGTATTTTTAGCACCAACCAACAGAGAAAAGACATTTTAGAAAACCAAAGGCAATGGAAATAAGTAGACCCTCGTCTTACAGCCTCCATATACCACCAGCTTTGGATCATCTCAGGTCCCAGGCAGTGGGCAGAGAGAATGGGATGGAAATGAGTTGCTGGCTGATGGGGTGCCTTCTTCCCACCATGTGAAATCCAATCAACTCTTCTGTGTTTTGGGAAGTCAAAAAGATGGCTAGTGTGCCCAGGAGAACATAGCCTCTCCTGCATGGTTGAACCATCCATCTTTCTCAGACCTTGGGCCTTCTCTGAGAGGTGGCCTTGTGGATCAGGAACAGTTGAACTGTTTGGGTGGGGACTATGGATTTCAGGGAATGGAAGAAGCTTTGTATCTGAAATGTACTAGCCTCCTGGAGAGTTTTTGACCCAATACGCAGGGACTGTTTCCCTGCGAGAGGTCTGCAGCATCACTGACTTCAAACTTGAAGAGTACGAGAGAGGGAGCAACACTGACTTGCCCAAGTTTACAGTCATCAGTGGAGAAATGGCCCAAACTAGTTCTGTTGATTTGGGCCATTGTTTTTTGGTGGTGTCTCTTGCTGCAGACCCTCCAATTTTCTGCCATCTCTTCACTATTAACCTTTTTCTGCTGCTATCATAGGAAAGGCTTAGCCTCCAGACTTAGAAATATAACAGTTTGATGCACAGTCTCTTTATGCCTGCAGGGATAATGCGTCAGCAAATCTTGATCTACTGCAGCCCTCAGATTCTGTCTGTCTAGCAGAGGAAGGGAAGTTTAGCTGTAAGAGCTTCTCCACTAATTTAGGTAGCCCTTCTGAAGTTCAGTACAATGGGGGACAATTGCAGTACCCATCTCTCAGGGTTCTTGTGAGGGTTAAATTAGATATGGGACTTTGTTGAAAGTAAGTGCCCAGTGAGCATTAGTGGTTGTTACTATTTGGGAAAGAGATGAGGCTTCCTACGCCCATACAGAGTGACAGTGTTGGAAACCTACAGGGGCAGTTCTACCCACTCCTGTAGGTTTGCCACGAGTTTGCCACGAGTCTCGATGGCAGAGACTTTGGTTTGATTTGAGTTGTTACTATTGGAGCACTAATGAAAAGAGTGGAGTAATAAAGCAAAAGAAGTGGTGTTTATGGTTCATTGAACAGTT
This sequence comes from Nesogale talazaci, assembly GCA_004026705.1. Lineage (NCBI taxonomy): Eukaryota > Metazoa > Chordata > Mammalia > Afrosoricida > Tenrecidae > Nesogale > Nesogale talazaci. The sequence goes on along the minus strand of PVJH01018326.1, from coordinate 479 downwards.
GGACCTTTGAGTCTGATGAGAAGCATCTTGGGGAAAAAGGCTGAGCAATCTATTTCAGAAATGCCAGCCACCAAAACTCCATGGAGAGCAGTTTTTCTCTGACACAGAATGGACCTGTATGTGATGGAATGCACTAGAAGCTCACTTGAACTGTAGGCATTTCTGGGGCTACAGCCACTCATGCTTGTCCTTTATGTTAGGTAAATTTGCTCACACTCTGAAATGATTGACTCAACCCCCGTGCCACCCTCCCTTAACAAAGTCTTCATCATAATCACCTTCACTTGCTGCAGGTGCAGCTTTTAAATCACTGAAAAGGTACTAAAGTAAGACTGCATAAAGGCCCTATGCACCTGGTCTGACTTAACTACAAATTCTTAAAGACACAGTGAGGAATAGGATCTCCTGCAAACCCCAGGGGCTGCCTATGGTTTCTGTTACCACTATTTTGAAGGTAGTTAGACTTCTCTCAGTAATTT